>QFDD01000954.1:0-31881 GCA_006871305.1 Vachellia collinsii
GCTCTGATACCATATGTGACATCCCGAAGTATTGTCCCTGCTTAGTCACCCGTAGGTGCAGGGTTTTGTCCCTCCAGGTGCAGCCGTAGCCACCCAAAAGGGCCCTCGAGATATCAGGGATCCTTTCATCCCGGCTACATATAGCCTTCACTCTGGACGAGTCTGCCCGATGTGGGCTCTAACCACATCGGGCAGACTCGTCCAGAGTGAAGGCTATATGTAGCCGGGATGAAAGGATCCCTGATATCTCGAGGGCCCTTTTGGGTGGCTACGGCTGCACCTGGAGGGACAAAACCCTGCACCTACAGGTGACTAAGCAGGGACAATACTTCGGGATGTCACAAAATGAGTTTTATTTCGCTTTATATGAATATAATTTTCTTGCCCTATCACAAATAAGCCCATTGAAGTTTTAACGTGCTTTTTAAACTTTTTAATGTCACTTCTTACATTGTGAATTCCCCAAACACGGCCAAAACTTGGTAAGAATGTTGTATGATGAATTTCCAGAGACTCCATTCTTATTTGGTAACATCCTACCCAGAGGTCCAATTTATAGAGGAAAAAACTTGGCACCATGCAACTCCCCATTTTGCTCTTTACTTCCAAGAATAATCTTCATGCTCTGATCATTCAAATAAGTCTCCTTCCTAAGGAATGTACATGGTATGAGTTAGTTATAATATCCTTTATAACGTAATAAATAAATAAATAAATGTTTAAATTATTATTCGTACGTGTACCCATATTTAGTACAAGGTAATGTTTGAATAGGATTATTACTTAGCAAACAAAAAGGTTATGTTCGTGTATAAGGTAGTTCGAAATGTCCTTCATTTGTTGCACAATCTGTATTGAGTTGGACCATATTTTATACGGTATTGGGCTTTATAGATTGATCCAATTTCAAGTGAACTGGGTGGTCAAATAATCTTGATGGTACCAGAAATCTAGGGCTTGGGCTCTTCAAACATTTCTGCAAAAAGATGCCAGATGGATTTTAAGGTAAGAGTTAATGTAATTTTGATATATGAAATTCACTCACAATTTAATTTTAATCCTTCAAATTTAAAACTAATGATTTTGGTTTCTTAAATTTTATTTTATATAAAATATAATAAAAATATGAATTATTTTATTTTTTGAGAGATCAAAATCAAAATTCGAACACATTTTAAAGGATCTTTGTTCACCTTTAAAATTAACTAACTTGGGGAGGGGCCTAAATCATATTTCCAACACAACAAATTATCTCTTATATCTGTTTATATAGTACATTGAATCTCATAATTGTGAATTTAAGTACAATTTAATGTTTAAGGTTTGATAGATGTAACTAATTAATTTCTATGGAAACCAAAGTAATATTTCTAGCTGATATCACCCTCGGGGGCAAATTAGAAATAGGGAGAATTAATGATAAGTCCCTAATTGAAAAATTAATTGTATAATGGAACTTTCACACATATACAACTGAATTTCCACAATATGCAACTGAGTTTCCACATTATGTGTAACTAAATTTTCATATATGCAACTGAGTTTCCAAATATGTAATTGAGCAGGTCTTATTTTCTAATTGATTTCTTGATGGGGGATTTTTCTCCAATTCTTTCTTAGAGATATCAATTAATGTTAATATACAGGTTGTGGTCGCGGACTAATTAATGAGCATAAAGCTTGGTTAATAAATTTAGTTAATTTTTTTCAGATCTAGCTAAGATGGTCCCAGGGTTATGGTGCCTCTCCCATATAATAACCCATATCGAATAGAAAAATGCTAATTACTGCAGTTTCATTTCCGTTGAGGAGATCATATATCATCAATGGAGTTTGAACTTACCATGGATTAATCTCCATTTGTTTGGCGACAACATCTTATTTAAAAGAATGCTTATAGTCCTTGTGATGTGTGCCAGAAGCTTTGAAGTATGAACTTAGTTGCAAGGGTTACGTTGGATCCATTATCTTAAAGTATTTTTCAGATGTGTTCAACACTATAGAATATTTGCTTTTGTGTTTTGGTAATTTGGAGTGCTAAGTACATCAAAAAATACTTAAAAATGTTGGATGAATATGAACAATGCTTAGAATACTTGATACATCACATAATACTTTAAAAATGCTGCATACACATAAAAAAATACCACAAAATGTTAAGTGTACCCTAACCTTAATTAGGAGATGGGCAGATCAGTTGCATCCACACTGTGATATCATTAGCCAAGCTAAGCACTTGTGTTGGAAATCTAATATATGGGTTTGTCAAAGAAAATGTACTTTCAAATATTATTGAAATATTTTATAATGGAAAGTTATAATTTTACAATTGAAGACTTGCATTGTTTCAAGAGATACTTCTTTATGCATCCCTTCAATGGTTATAAATAACTACATTATCATCTATTTTAAGATATTTTTTTAGAAAATAAGAGACATAAGAAGGAATAAGGAAATTCTGGAGACCATAAATACTTTTGGCTCTTGCTGAATTCTATTATTTTCTGCCAGTTCTGTTTGAATCATTTAATCATAAAGAGTGCCACTTCCTAATTCTTTAAGGGATTGTAAAATAACTCTTAAAAACAGTGTTCTCGGATACAATTTGAACAATATATTATTTGTTAATTTTTGCTGATTTTGTCAACAACTTGTGTTATTGGTGTTGGGTCAAATTCATGTAAAAAAGGCATACTTGGGAGCCCATTGTTTGGATACTTTTAACATGCTTGAGATTTTTGAATAATTGTCATCTTTTTGTAAGAAGATAGTGAAAGATGCAAGGAGGATTAGTGGAATAAGCTAATTCCTTACATTATGACTGTGTTCATATTTAATATATAATAGTGTTTTAAAGATAATTATTTTTTATTAGAAATATACTTGTTATGCTTGGCCTAAAACTAGAGAGAATTTTAATTGGAGAGGGAAATGTTGTCAATAATGATAGATTTTTTTTTTAAAAAAATAGCATTATATTGCTAGTACCATTTAAGCTTTACTACATACAATATGACGTGCATAGCTTGGTTTTCAAACTAGTTAAAAGTCCTAAAAAATAATTATAATTGTCTAATGTCATTTATACCTTCCCAAGGTGTTGATTGAGATTTACTCCTCTAAATGAAGCCACACCCGAGTTCTATATTTAATGGTTTTGATTTTTTATGACAAAAACTTGCTCACTAAAATATAACAAGGAAATATAACTATTTTGAGTGATTTTGGATACAGATGGTTTATTTTAACCTCTAATACTGGCCCTTAATTTTGTTGTTTTATTTCTCATGTAAAAAAGGGAAGTGCAGAAAGCATGGTTCCTATTTTCTGAGTGAGGAAGCTAAACCTCCAAGGAACCACACTCTTATTAAGTTAAAGTAGTTTGATATGAGAACGTTAACAATTAACAAGTTGATTTTAATTCTTTTAATTCTGATCATTTAAAGATAAATATTTCCCTCATTTATCTTATCTAACTCTTTCAATTCTTCTATTAAGTTAATTTTCTACTTCTTCTTTGGATAAAATAAACTTTTCAAAAGTTTCATATTTATTTTGTAATAAATATATTTTAATATATCTTGAAAAGTCTTCAATAAAAGTGATATAATATATTTTTCTACCTTTTGTCTTAGTTTGTTTCAAGCCCTCTTAATCAATATGAATTAAAGACAACAATTCAGTTACTCTTTTAGTGGCAAAATATGTTTTCTTAACTTGTTTGGTTTCTGCACAAACCTTTGCATTTGTTAATACCATTATTTTTAATTTAGATATTAACCCAAGATGAAGAAGATGCAATCTCTTTATATAGGATATATTTATATGTCCTAATCTAGCATGCCATATATGAAAAAAATCATTCGAGTAAGCAGAAGAAGATGCATTATCATTCATTTCAACAATATTTAGTGTAAACAGTCCCTAGTTACAACAGTCTTTCCTAATCAGCACATTATTCTTTGTCATGACAGTCTTGTCAAACTTAAAAGACAATTTAGTCCCAGCCTTCACAAGTAGAGCCACAGAGACCAGGTTTGTCTTGACCTCATGTACATGCAACACATCATTCAACGCTAGGGTATTTCCCGATGTAAGCTTAAGCATCATTATCCCTCTTCCTTGAACATTAACAATTCAGAGGTCAGCGAGATAGACGTGGTCACCCCTTTTTCAAAGGAGGTAAACATCTATTTATTTGTACAGATGTGCTTGGTGACTCTTGAATCTACTACATACTTCCACGCATCATGACTTCATCATTATTGGCATCGTCTCCTTCAACCAAATTCACTTTGGCTTATAAGGATTATTGCTTCTTTAAGACTTGCCTCATGTACCCCTCTTTCTGCATTGTGATGCATGGTGCCCTAGTTTGCTACAAACAAAACAATTTCCCTTTTTCTAGAAGGTGAGATTAGTGTTTTTGGGCTTATAACCAGATTTCTTATTTTAATTTTTGGAATCATACCTCTTGGAGCGTGGTTTTAATTCCACCAGATTTGCTTTGGCAGCTAGTTCATTCCATTTTGCAGCTTTTATCGCCTTTCTATTTGTGTCTTCAATAATAATATGAGTGATTAGATTCAACAGGGACAACTACTTCTGCTTATGCTTTGATTGCTATTTGTAATCACTCATCGTCTTAGGTAGCTTCTCGATCAACACGCCTACTACAAACTCATTTGGAAGGTTGATTTTCTCAGCTCTAAACTCCTCCATTAACTTGTGATACTTATTTATCTGGAGCTTTATGTCCTTTTCATCAGTTATCTCCCACTTATAAACTTCCCCACTACAAGCTTTTTGTTTACTGGTGTATTCAGTGGTATACTTGGGAATGAGAGACTTCCATATCTTACTCACCTGTTTGTAGACACAATAAACATTGAAAGGGTCATTAGATAAAGTTTTAATCAAAGTGTGTATGCAAATCTTATTGGCATACACCTAAATGTCCTTTTGGGCTTGATTAGCATTGGCCGCTGGTTCAAACTATGTGAGGATAGTAGCTACTCTGTGCATATCTAGAAGTGTGTAGATTCGCTCTTGCCAATGTCTAAAACTTTTCTCATTAAACTGATCTATTTTTGAAGTATCAAGGAACATCCTTAGAAGGGGCACTCCAGTCAGAATAGAGATCAGGCCAACATCATTGGGACCATTGCAATGTTTTGTGAGTCCATGATAATAAATAACTCTTAAGATTGTAGACGATAACACTTGCAAAAAAATAAATTAATATGAATCGTGTCCAAAGACACTGTCTTTAAGAACTATTCCGCAATTACCACTAAACAAGATGTGACACTCTCCAGAATTAAACGGATTCTTTCTAGAAGATAGAGTAAGTAAAACAACAAAAAATAATATAAGTCAACAGGTAGAACAATATACCAAAGAAAATAGAGAGGTGCACAAAACTTAAGTGTTTTGTATTTGAGCCTCTCACAAACAGTG
This sequence comes from Vachellia collinsii, assembly GCA_006871305.1. Classification (NCBI taxonomy): domain Eukaryota; kingdom Viridiplantae; phylum Streptophyta; class Magnoliopsida; order Fabales; family Fabaceae; genus Vachellia; species Vachellia collinsii. Next base: position 5,461 of record QFDD01000954.1, read on the forward strand.
TCTTATACAGGCCTTCATTGCCAAAACTATTCAACACCTATTAACAAATAAATATTTAGTTTCAAGAGTATGAATGTGTCAGTTTTGTATTGAGCCATAAAGCATAACGAAGACACAATTCAAAACCATATTATCTTACTTCCAATAATCTCTTTATTGCGTCAGTGTTGATGTTGGCCATAAAACATAACGAAGACTTTGTTTTTGATTTTTTTTTTTGCCAAATGTTTTTGAATTTTAAAAACCATAAACGTTATTACTTTAAATCGCCACATATTGCTTTTCAAAACAATTGTTAACATAATAAAATACGGACATGAAATCAATTAAAATATCAACATCAATATTCCATTAAAAGCTCGTAATCATGGATTTAAACCACAAAACAAAACCGTTTATCTCCTTCCAGAACACATGAGCTCAACACCCATTGTGATATATTAAAAACTATACATATTGATCCAAAAAATCAGCTTATGGGATTAGCATTTTTTCAAATTTCAGGCTCCACATTAAAAGTTGACATTTTCTGATCAAAGCTTCATTCAAAATAGTATTTTTATTTTTATAGAACTTTTACTAAAAGGTGTTCAATACACATTTCACTTACGTATAAAGGGTATTTCCAGTAGCCTTTATCATATGCAAGCTCTTTTCTCCTTTTGACTTATTTATTAGTTCAAGATCATATTTTATTTGACATCAACTTGGATCCCATAGTGTCAAATAATGTGAGATTCTTTCTTTAACACACCAATACACAATACTTACAACAGAAAGCAAGGTAGGATGGTTATAAAGAGGATATGACCGTGTGTAAGGTTGGGTGGTAATAAGAAGGATATGGTGGTATGTTCATTTTTAGTTTTAATACACAAGTTTTGTGAGGTGTTGATTCTTTAATGAAGGTAAGGTATCAAGTAGAGATGAGAAAGTGGGCTAATCCGTGGATTGCGGGCCAGCCCGCCTCAACCTGCGGGTTGGGTGGGGTGGGTTGAAAGAACCCGCTCCTCCAACGGACTGGCATTTTGCCAGCTTGAGCCCGCCACGGCCGCCTGCCAACCCGTCAAAAAATAATAATTAATAAAAAATAAAATAAAATATAATTAAAACTTTTTTATTATACAATATTATTTATTTTGATCTAAAAAATAATATTATCTCACTACATCTTCTTATAATTTACAAATATATAAGTATTAATGTTTTATTGTAATTTTAAATGTAGTATTATAGATAATTGACATAAAAAATAAAATAGTTATGCTACTTTTAAATGTATTAGGTGTTGTTTATCATAAAAATAGAATTTAGTGTTGCTTTTTTCTTTTTAAAAAAAATTGAGATTAAAAAATGTAAAAAAAAAAGCATATATCATATTATTTTATTTTTTTAAACATATTTTTATTTTTTTAAAAAAAGGTTATACCCACGGGCTCGCCCCCCATGCCAACCCTAATTGCCAAATTTGGCGGGCAGGCGAGCCTAACCTGTATTCCTATTACTAGTATCAAGTGATTTTGTATCTTCTATATATATAATTAAACTTTTGAATTTTTTAATAGTTGTCATTTTCATTTTATATATGAATTCCCTTTCAATTATAAAAAATGTGTTCGGATAATTCGGTAATAATTTACACCAGAATATATTTTGTTTGATTGTCTCATACTACTAACGGTGAAATTCTTTTGCTATGGAAGGACAAAGGTTGAGATTGCAAGAAAAAAAAGGAAAACAATATAAAATTGAAATTAATGCTGACTTGGAATATTTTTTAAAATCAATAGTTTTCCTCGATCAAAATTTAATTTATCTTTTTGCTACATATTTTTGTTTTTAATTTTTAAATCTGTAACACGTGTGCCGTAAATATCTTTCGGACCAAATAGTGAAACGTGCGAGATCAGCGTTTGACATCCAACGGGCAACATCCAAGTAGAATAGGGTTTCGCTATCCAACGGCAACAAACGTATCACTGCAAAACTATAAATCGGAGAACCTCGCTTGGTTGATTCCTCTTTCGTCTCCTGCTTCTGCAAGTCGCTGCCTTAACCTAATTGAAGCAGGAGCTTCCGCCTCCCTTCGATACCCGTACATACGACGTTGTCTAGTCTTTACCTACCGAGCCATGCCTTCTCTTACTGTCTCTGATGTTGCTCATTCTGAGACTCCCAAAGATAAGAAGGAGAAGAAGAAGAAGATGAAAAACGAGGTTCTAAATGAAGATGGGGTTTTGTCGAAGAAGAAGGAGAGCAAGAAGCGTAAAGCTTTGGATGTTGAGATGATAGCGAGTGAGGATGATGTAAAGAGTGAGACGAGTTCCGAGCTGGTTGAGCCTGATAGTGTGAAAGAGAAGAGGAAGAAGAAGAAGGCTAAGTTGGATGAACCAGAAGATGAAGAGGAAGAGGTTGAGAAGGAGAACCCTAATGCAATCTCGAACTTTAGGATCTCGGCGCCGTTGAAGGCCAAGTTGAAAGAGAAGGGGATTGAATCGCTGTTTCCTATTCAGGCCATGACTTTTGATACCATCCTCGATGGGTCTGATTTGGTTGGTCGGGCTCGCACTGGGCAGGTGTGCTATTTTCTCTCCGTATCAATGCTTGTTCTTTGTCTGTCCTAAAATTGTTATTTCTGAGCTCAGAGGTTTACAATGACGCAAAGTAGGTATATAAATCTTTAGGTCGATGAGAACATCAATAACGTGATGAGTATGGAATTTTAACTCTATTACTAGATTGTCGGGTCATAAGAACGCAATGCATCCCACTTCAGAGATTCTGCTTAAAGATAGTACTTCAAAAAAAAATAAAAATTCCGTACTCTCTGTTTTTTATTATTATCATATATGCTATCTGTTGAATCCAAACTTGAAATAAGTCGAAATATATAGATATTTTGCTCTCATAAACTGATTTGTGAATTTTTTCATGTTTGTCTTACTGCGTAATCTTGTAAAAATGCAGGGTAAAACTCTTGCCTTTGTGTTACCGATACTAGAGTCTTTAACAAATGGTCCTGCAAAAGCGGCGAGAAAGTCTGCATATGGAAGGGCTCCATGTGTTCTTGTGCTCTTACCTACTAGAGAATTGGCCAAACAGGTAAATTATTCATGTACTTATTCCAGATAATCTATTAATCCATAACTGCTTGGTAGTTGTTACTACCCCCCCACAACAAAAAAAAAGAGCGCGCACACAAAAAAACAAAAGAAAAAGTTATATTAATCTCGGAAAATGCTGGGCATTAGGTATCTGCTGATTTTGAAGTTTATGGTGGGGCACTGGGATTGACCTCTTGTTGTTTATACGGTGGAGCTCCATATCAAGCACAAGAACTTAAACTCAAGAAGGGTGTTGATGTTGTTGTTGGAACTCCAGGACGCATAAAAGTAATTACTTTAGCTCTTCTTTCTTATTGGCGTAAAGATAGAAGCTTCGATTTCTTTGTTTAAAATTTATTTTTCACTTGTATTTATATACTTGTGTAGGATCATATAGAGAGGAATAATCTTGACCTGAGCCAACTGAAGTTCCGCGTCCTGGATGAAGCAGATGAGATGCTGAGGATGGGTTTTGTTGAAGATGTTGAACTCATTCTGGGTATGAATTTTTTTTTCCTTGTAATCTTTGCGTGCTGCTGTGTTGACTGTTATATTCGTTATGCATCTTGGACAATTTGACAAGGTTACGTTTCTTTCAAATGTTAACTGAGATAATGTTGAGAAGCTTTCTTTCTGGTACTTATGCATGACACATTCAATGAATCTGGTTTATTCAAGGTTTTAGCCATGTTGAGGTTTTGTGGTGATAAGATGTTTTCACTATTTTAACAGTCTTTTTTCTAATTTTTTTCCCTTCAGGTAAGGTCGAGGATGTTAGTAAAGTTCAGACACTTCTTTTCAGTGCTACCTTGCCAAACTGGGTTAAGAGTGTATGCTTCCATCTTCCATGCATTTACCAGATCTAGTTTATGAATGATCATATGTTCTTTACCCTTAATAGAAACCTTCCTTTTCTGTTGCCAGATCTCTATGAAATTTCTGAAATCTAGTAAAAAAACTGCTGACCTGGTGGGCAATGAGAAAATGAAAGCTAGCACTAATGTTAGGCATATTGTTCTCCCGTGTTCTAGTTCTGCCAGGTCCCAACTTATTCCAGATGTTATACGTTGCTATTGCAAGTGAGTTTCTATTACCCAATGTTCAGTAATTTGGTTGTGATCTTCCCCACATACATTGTGGCTATTGCCAAATCTTGTGAATTTTGATTTTCATCGTTTGGTACGTTTCTGTTGCAGTGGAGGCCGGACAATTATATTTACTGAGACAAAGGAGTCTGCTTCTGAGCTTGCGGGTTTGTTGCCTGGTGCACGAGCTCTGCATGGTGATATACAGCAGTCACAACGTGAGGTGTGCTTTAGCTCTATGACTTTTAATATTCATGAGGATATATTTGCTTGCTCTTTAAACCTTCTCTTTATTTTAAGAACTCTTGCCATATTAACTTCACAAAGTCATATATATTGCCATTTTGTAGGTTACATTGGCTGGTTTCAGGGCCGGGAAGTTTACCACATTAGTGGCCACTAATGTGGCAGCCCGTGGTTTGGACATTAATGATGTTCAGTTAATTATCCAGGTTTGATGGATCTCCATGATATATCTTTTTAAATAATTTCTATATGGACACTAATCTGGCGTGCTAATATATGAATTTGATTCAGTGTGAACCCCCACGTGACGTAGAAGATTATATCCATCGATCTGGACGCACTGGAAGAGCAGGTATCAATGGAATATTTTTACTTGTAAAAAACTTCTTTTTTATAATACTGGAGTTCATGGCATTGAACATTTTTTAGGTAATACTGGAGTTGCTGTTATGCTCTATGATCCTAGAAGGTCAAATATATCAAAAATAGAAAGAGAATCTGGCGTGAAATTTGAACACATATCTGCTCCCCAGCCTGATGATATTGCCAAAGCTGTTGGTGGGGATGCAGCTAAAATGATAGCTGCAGTGTCTGATGAGTATGTTTTTTATTTGTTAATTAATTGAGCTTAATGCTATATTTGGCCGACAACATATATATATATATGTCTTTAATGCAGTGTCATCCCTGCATTCAAATCTGCTGCGGAGGATCTTTTAAATAATTCAGGCTTAACAGCTGTTGAATTACTTGCGAAAGCTCTCGCCAAAACCATTGTAAGTCCACATCATTTTTTCCAGTTGTCCTTTCTGCCTTTTCTTTACAAGTACCAATGTTTTGTGATTTCTTTTCTGTCTATTTCTTATCTTTATTATCATGCTCAGTCGGAAAAAATGTTGGTTTCTGATTTCTCTATTAATGTGCAGGGTTATACGGAGATAAAGAAAAGATCATTACTCGCTTCCATGGAGAACCACGTCACGTTACTTCTTGAGGCTGGAAAACCCATCTACACCCCTTCGTGAGAATTTTACAAACGTTTTTTTTCTTTTGGATTATTACCCTTGCATCTTACTTATATCAACATCTATGTGTAACACATACTAGTCTGAACCGCTGCCAGAAAATCTGAGGCATGCGAGACAGTATTGATGAATTACCCTTGATTAGAAATGGTTTATGCAACGAATGATTTAATTTGTTTAGAATGTATTACTCACTTCTCTTAGAACCATATATAGGTAATACACTAATACCAATGTGTGTGTACTTTTAAAACACGCTTCAGATGCTCACAGGTATTATCTGGGCTATTGTGTTTACTTATTGGGTGGCTTGCTCAATACGAATATTGAAATTGGTAGTTATTGTTTAGTTTTGAATTTTAAATCAAGCTAACACTTTGTATTTTATTTTTATTCCGTCCATTCAAAGATTATCTGTTCATAGCTGTAATATTTTGAATCTACATGTAATTATTCGTGAAATATCAAAATCAGCATAATTTGATACTTGGTCTAGACTGATCCCTTTCTAGTAGTCACGATTAAGGGTTACTATGTTTGTCCCTACATGTAGATTTATTTGACCTGTTTATTTACTGCTTTTATGGGACGTTTTCAGATTTGCATTTGGAATCTTGAGGAGATTCTTGCCTCAGGAGAAGGTTGACTCAGTGAAGGGTCTTACCCTCACTGCAGATGGAAATGGTGCTGTTTTTGATGTTGCAGCTGAAGACTTGGATATCTTTCTCACTGGTAAAGCTTTCATTAATTAATTTGTTGGTACTTTCAGAAACGAAAAGTTTTTTTTCCCTGTATGCGATTGCGACTCTGAAGTCTCAAGTCCAATGAGATATTCGATATAACCTTTATATAGTCTGTAGTAATTCAATCTGTACCTCTCCATGAGGAATAATTTATATTCTGGCATTGCACAAATTGCAGTCTTGTGAGCTATAATTGATGCTTACCAATTTTACATTTTTCTTTTATCTTTTCCATGTTCCTCACCCACACATGTATTTCCATCATTCAGGTCAGGAAAACGCTGCTAATGTAAGTTTAGAAGTGTTGGAATCACTGCCAAATTTGCAAGAAAGAGAGCAATCAAGAGGTAGATTTGGTGGTGGTCGTGGTGGCGGTGGCGGCAACAGGTTTTCTGGTGGAAGGGGTGGTGGCAGATTTTCTAATGATAGAAATGCTAGGTTTTCCAATAATTCTAAAGGTGGGAGAGGTCGTGGCAACAATGGGGCAAGGAGGTGGTGAAAGGACTGAGTGTAGTCTATTGTGAAGACTATTGAAGTAGTAGTTTTAGTGTTCTGATGGGCTCAACTTGCCCACATAATTAATTCAGAATGTTATTTTTTTAGAGTTATTATTTACTTCATGTCATTCTCTTTCATACATCTGGGGTTGGATTTGTCCTCCCAGTTTATGAGTTTTTGTTTAGTGTTGCATTATTTTTCACCTCTTTCATTGGGTGTAATATCAGTTTTATGTCTGTATGGAAAGGCCAAGAAACTACACTAAATATATATTCTGCGTTCATTTCGATCATTATTCTAGTTTCTGGCATTTTCTTTGGTCTAATAGACATTTTTATCTTGATATTGAACTGAGCAATAACACAAGCTCGGTTGAGATTTCGACCTTATAGTTTTCACCTGAATAAACAAGAAATAAAAGTGTATGATTTACCTCCTAATTTCGAGGAGTTTGGAAATTCAACTGTTTTTTCCCTTTGAAAATGGGTAAAAGCTAAAGCCAAATTGCATTGTCTAATTAAAATTATTGAAAAGAATATTTTTTTAAAAAATCAATTTTTGCATTACATTGTTGTTATTTATTTAAAATGTTTATACATAATAAAAAATATACAAGTATTAGTTTTATAACAAATGGATCTATTGTAATCTAACCATAGGTTTGTTTGATAATCATTGAAAAACTACTTTTACGTAAATCGAAATAAATTTTTTTTCATATATTTATCTCGGATTAAGTAAAATGAACTGTACATTAGCACCTTGCCAATTGTCATGTCTTGACTTTATTTTTTCTTATTATTAATTCTGTTCATTTTAATGATGAATAATAATAAGAGTGAAGTGATTGGAATCAGTCAGAAGCAATAACTATGTTGGAGATGTAATTTTATTTTGAGAAATTCCCTAGCAATGAAATTAACGAAATTGCCTGGGGACTTGTGATGTACTAAATAATAGAAGACTAATGTACAAATTTGATTCTTAGGTTTACGTTAAATTTAAGTTTAATCAAGTCAATTCTGTGAACTCTCTCAATTATTTAATTTAATGGCAGTTCAAAATTAAAATAAGAAAATGAAATTGCCTCTTCGCTCTAGTCGACGATGAAGTCTCCTTGTTTAGATTGGACGCTTGTTTAATATCGATGACACCTCTTAGAGTCGGGAAAACGGGCCCAACCCGCAGGTTGGGGTGGTTCTGCAGCCCCCAAAAATGCGGGCTGCACGAGCCCGACCTTTTTTTTTTATTTTTTATTTTTGTATTTTTTTTGTTTTTTTGAAACTAATTTTTTAAGTAAGTTTTTTACAATGTTAAATCTTTATAAGGCACACAACACATGATTGTATATACTTGTTTTCATTTTATTGTTATTTATGTATCAAAATGAATATTTTTTAAAAGATGTGTAGGATTAAAATAAATAAAATTTATTATAATTATTAAATAATATATGAAAATTTATTCGGAAGATATTTTTTGAAGCCAATTAATTTCATATTAATTATTTGTATTAGTATTTATGTTTATTAAAATTTATAAATATATTAAAAAAATTTAAAAAAATAAAAATTTAAAAAAATGGCGGGTTGGCGGGCTGGCCTATTGAAATTGAAAAAGAAAAGAAAAGAAAATGTTCTAAGAAATATACGTTTCTTGACTATATGATTTAAAAACCTTCAACAAAACTTATAAAGGAATTGAAAAAAATTTACTCTTCTGCTGCACCCTTTAATTCCAACAATTATTTGGCGGGTTGGGCCATCATTTTTCCACCCCAAGTTCTAACCATTTTATAATTTAATCTCTATATTTTAGAACATAAATCATATATATAACAAAGTATCAGTGACGAAATTATAAAATAGTTAAAACTATAAGAACTGATTTGCAGTGAATTAAAATTCAAGGATTAAGTTACAACTGGATCAAAACTATAAAAACTGTATTGTACCGAATTAAAGTTCATAGATTGAGTTATAGTCATGACAAAAATTTAGGAAACAAAAACATTGTTTTCCCTTAATTATATTTTTTTAAGTTAAGAAAACTATATATATAGATATATATCCCCCGCGCGCATACATCTGTGTGTGTGTGTAATTCACACTGAGAGTCATGCGCAATTTAGCCTTATCTGTCTCCGTTTATAAAATAGTTTTATAAAATAAGTTTTGGAAAAAATATCTAATTAATTATTCTAAAAAATTTCATTTAAAACAAAAAATTACAAAACTTTGCTTGAGAACATTGTTTATAAAATTAATTTAAAAATTCGAGAGTGTAAAAAACAAAATGGAGAATGTAATGACAACAGAATCAAAATCCAATTTCCCTTGTTAGGCTAACTTCTAATGTATTTGAAAAGTTGAATTGCATTTGATTAATAATTTTATTTTGAGATTATATAGATTTTTTTCTTAATGTTTTAAGCCCAGGACGCTTCATTATTTCTTGTCCTCCAAGGCTTTTTAACGTGTGAAAGGCCCAAAAAAAAAAGGTAAAAAAACAAGAAAATAGGCTTGGTCTATCTATCATTCTATGACAGGCCCTGGTAGAAGAAGTCTTAGGTAACACGAAAGATTTTGACTGCAGTTCTTCTTCCTCAAAGATCTGACAACTTCCCGATGCGTCTTTTCTTTGTGTTACCCTGAGTGGAAAGTGGATACGGTTCTTCCGTGGAGGCATCTCTGAATATGCCCTTTCGCCTTTCCCCTGTCTCCTTTTATTCCCCGCACGTCCGTTCTTGCTTCTCTCTCCATTGAAGTTCTTGCGATGCATACAGCTATCTATTTGGTTCTATTTCTTCTGATGGATTCCTTTGTTCATTTTTGATATCGATTCTTCTTTATTCCCCCTGGTTCGTCTGGTTTTGGTTGAGAAGGATTACTTTCTTTCTTTATTTCCCCAAAATCTGAGCTGGTCATTTTTTGATTTACTTCATTTGTTGCACGATCATGGGATCCTACAGAAGAGGGAAGCTTGCCTTTGATGCTTTTCGTAGTTTCTCTTCAAGGATTATGCCCAAAACCCAAATTTCACAGCCCAGTACTAGATTTTACCAATTTGAATGCTTGACTCCTGCATTTAAAGGAGCTAACAGATATGGGTTTCGGTCATATTCTCTTGTATCTCATAGACTAGGATTAGGAGGTGGAGTCAATAGGAACTTATCAAATCCATTTCTCAACGGGGCCAGGAGATTTTACTACGTGGATCGGCACAATGTGCAACATTTCAAGCCCCGAGGACCTAGTCGGTGGTTTCAGGATCCAAGAAATGTCTTAATTGTCGTGATGGTTGGTTCAGGGCTTTTTATCACTGTATACTATGGAAATTTAGAAACTGTTCCCTATACCAAGCGAACTCATTTCATTCTTATGTCCAAATCTATGGAAAGGAGGCTTGGAGAGACCCAGTTCGAGCAAATGAAAGCATCGTTTAAAGGGAAAATTCTGCCTGCTATACACCCAGAAAGCGTACGGGTAAGAATGATCGCTAAGGACATAATTGATGCATTGCAGAAAGGGCTTAGGAAAGAGCAGGTATGGAGTGATTTGGGTTATGCATCAGAACACACGACGGCACACGAAGGACATGTTCGTGAGACACTTAATGCATTGACGGAGACGGAAGGAGAGGTTGAAGGAAAATGGTACCGTGAGGATGAGATTCTTGATGACAAGTGGATTGAGAAGACCAGAAAAAAGGGTGAGAAACGAGGTTCACAGGCTGCTACATCACATTTAGATGGATTGAATTGGGAGGTGTTAGTGGTGAATGAACCTGTTGTAAATGCCTTTTGCTTACCCGGTGGGAAGATTGTTGTGTTCACTGGATTGCTTGAGCATTTTAGAAGTGACGCAGAGATAGCCACTATTCTGGGACATGAGGTACGTTTATACATTGCTCTGAACTCTGATTCTTTATATTTGCAATTTTTTTTTCGGTGTGGCTGATCCTAGCACTGGAGTATTTATGATTTCGTTCATTATTAATGATTGATTAGGTTGGCCATGCTGTGGCACGACACAGTGCTGAAGGGATGACGAAAAATCTGTGGTTTGCGATTCTTCAGTTGATACTCTATCAATTTGTCATGCCTGATGTCGTCAACACAATGTCTGCTCTTTTCTTGAGGCTGCCTTTCTCTAGGAGGTAAACTTTATTCATTCTCAATTATTGAGCTTTAGTTTATTGTGGACTAATGATTAAATAACAGTAGTATTTGGTATGGTGTTACGAAATTAGTAGGAGGTCGAAGTAATGCTAAAATGAGAAGTGAGTGGGGAGGAAGGCTGTAATTTTAAATAACTTAATGCTTCCTGGCCTGGGCAAACCTGTATCTTTGGGGCTGTCAATCAGTTGCCACTCAATGAGCCTTCTAAATTGAAAGATCAACCATGTGGCAATTACTTATGTAGTCAATCGAGTTTATATGGGGGTCAATTCTATAATGGAAAATGTCTCTGTTTCCTTCTTATTCTTCACTACATTATTTTTGTTCAATGTTCCATGTGTTCTTTTTTGATTTAAAGTTGTTGGTGCCATTTGAGCTTCTCGTCAGTTCTATGAGCATATTTTGACAGTCTGGCCAAGTCTTTATCATCGCCTTTCCTCTCTTTAGTTCTGAATTGCACTAGTTCAGGGCATTAAACTTAATATATGATGGAGACTTGGTGGTACGGGATATCAAGTCCCACATTGAGTAGAATGGAATGCTCAATGAGATATTTAAATGGGTTGTTTTTTCCACCTCAATAGCTAGCTTTTGGAGTAGGATTCCCCATCCTACTTAGGTATCCATTAATTGGTACTAGAGTCAGGCTTGCGACCTCTCTGGAGATGGCTAACCACAGAGGGTTCTCCCATGGGGTAGGGTCTCCCATTCCACTAAGGTATCCATTAATTGGTATCAGAAATTGAGTAGAATTGATGATATTTTCAGGTTTTCATCATGTTCTTTAGGAAATCATATGATTGCCTCTCTGGCGATAATTTGGTCTTTTCCATTGAATCTATGCAAGAATACTTTAATAAGCTGCTTGTGTTGGTTTTATGTTAAAGTAAAACTCATTATGTTTTTCAGAATGGGAAGAAAGAAATCTCGTGATAATGACATAGTTAATGCAATGCAATGCACTGCCTGTAAAGTTAACCTTATTCACAACTTTCAGGATGGAAATGGAAGCAGATTATATTGGGCTGCTGTTAGTTGCTTCAGCTGGATATGATCCCAGAGTGGCACCCACAGTCTATGAGAAGTTGGGAAAGGTTACTGGGGATTCAGCACTTAGAGATTACCTCTCTACTCACCCATCTGGAAAAAAGAGGGCACAATTGCTGGCTCAAGCTCAGGTCATGGAGGAAGCTCTAACTATATACAAGAATGAAAGAGCAGGTCGCGGGGTCGAGGGCTTTTTGTAGAAAAGTGCAATCGCTAGTTGCTGCTTCTGACTAGAGCATATACTTGGAAGCAAGATTTTTTCCCCTCTGTGCTGGCATAGTGATAGTTTTTCACATAAAAATTAACATCTTGCAATAGTCAATTCCTGTATTGTATGCTAATTGGTATCCTTCAACCAATACTTCCACTTTGTTCAATCTCCCAAAAGCATACGAAAGAGGAATTAGAGAAGTAATGGGGTGTGAAGGTTACATCTTGGCTATGGAACCTTTAGTTTCTTGAAACAATAAAAATGTACTGAAGTTGTGAATATGAATTTTGCAGATACGTGTGATGGATGTTTTAGCCCATAGCCTTGCTGGTGGTTAAGTTCCATTATATCCTTGTAAATATTTGGCAATCTGCTGATATTTTCCATCAGGTGCAAATTTACCCAAAAAAAAAAAAAAGAAATTCTGTATCAGGACGTCTGATATGATAAAGTTTAAAATCGTGCAAATTTACCCGTTAACTGAGTTAAATTTCCTCCTCTCTCTCCTCTTGCGTCAGCTCCCTCCTACCCACCCACCCTCTCCCTCTACGCTTCCTCTCTTTCTTCCCCTCTCGCTCTCTTTTTTTTCTCTTCGTCAAAATCCATGTGCCAAAAGATATTAATTCAGTATCGCAGGTTTGACACTCGCAGAAATTACAAATTCTATATCAGCATTCGGCTCAACAGATCGAATGAAGAGAACAGAGAAGAGAGCATTACGGAGCAGAGTACCGTCACATTCACCACCGGCGACGTCAACGATTGGCCTCCTCCGACAGCGTGAAGGTCGCAAGTAATTCCGACGAACGGTGGGGGCTCTCTCTGGGCGTTTAATGAGGATTTTTTTTGGCTAAAAAATACGAGAAATTAGCAAAAGAATCCTCCGGTATACGAACGACAAAGTGCTCATCGGCCAACATCAAGTCCTAGTAGCCGTCGTAGGTGATGGTGCCTTCCACGTACTTGGCACTGTATGTGAGAATCTGCTTGGAGCAGTAATTCTCAAGGTCGTCGGAACAGCTTTCACATGATCGGCACGACCCCACCAAGCATCCCCCGCACCAACCATGTCTCCAACTTTGAACTTGTCTAGCTTGCTTCCCACCTCGATCACCACCCCAACAATCTCGTGCCTCTCTATACATATACACATATAAACCAGATACGCACAAGCTTCACATTAATTTATTGGAATATATACAAGTTGTATGTACCCAGGCCCAAGTAGATAGAGGGAGGAACGCCATTCGTACGCGTTCTTGAGCATGCAGAGGTCGGAGTGGCATATTCCTCAGTAAAGCACTTTGAAGGTCATGTCTTTGTCTCCGGTTTCCCTGAGTTAGCTGGTGCATGTTAATTGATGACGAAATGAAGAAGCAATAGTTAAGCATGCACAAAGATTCAGTGAAGAAATATGCGTTATATATATATATATATATTACAAGCATTTATAGTCATTGAAATTTTGACTATGGATTGTGGTGAGAGAGTGCGTGAAGCAGACTGAAGCACAAGAGCGTGAACGGGTTTCTGAGCCACTGCGGCTGGAACTCTGTTTTGGAAGGAATATGCGCCGGAGTGCCGATACTGGGCGGCCAACAATGGCGGAACAGCATCTGAATGCAAAAAATGGTGGAGGAAGAGATAAAGGTGGGGCTAAGAGGGTTTTTTTTTTTTTTCCGTCTGTAAGTTTTATTATCTAAATGCTGCGCTTTTAAAAATATTTATCCATATATTATAGTTAAATTTGTTCTTGAGGTGAACGAATTCAATTTTGTATTGAAATCATTCTTGTAAAATATGAGTTCAACTGATTTGATATTTTTACTTTTTTTTTTAAATTTTTTTTGGAACTCGCGAGTTCCAAAAGTTTTAAGAATTTTTTAATAAAAAATATTAAAAAATGAAAAAATAATTTTTAATAATTTTTTTTTAAATAATTTAATTTTCGTTTATTTATTTATTTTGTTCTTTTATATTTGTTTGATAATATTAAGATATAAAGAGATGCATGAAAAATGAAAGTAGTGCATTTATAATTTCTCTCTTTCTTAAATTATAAAAGGTAAGTGAATAAATTTGAAATTGAAAAATAACTTTTGCGTTAATTCAATATCCCCTTCCTCTCTTATTAGATCTTCAACAACCTTATCACTCTTGAACAATATTCATTGTTCCCTTTCTCTCACCTCTCTCCCTAATAATCATAGATGGGATGATTAGATAATAAATGTATAGGGAGAGAGGTGAGAGGAAGGGAACATTGAATATTGTTCAAGAGTGATAAGGTTGTTAAATATCTGATAAGAGAGGAAAGGAATATTGAATTAACGCAAAAGTTATTTTTCAATTTCAAATTTATTTACTTACCTTTTGTAATTTAAAAAAGAGAGAAATTATAAATGCATTGCTTTCATTTTTCATGCCTATCTTTATATCTTAATATTATCAAACAAATATAATAAAACAAAATAAATTAAAAAACGAAAATTAAATTATTTAAAAAAATTATTAAAAATTATTTTTTTCGTTTTTTAATATTTTTTATTAAAAAATTAAGAAAAAAAAGTAAAAATGTCAAATCAGTTGAATTCGTTCTTTACAAGAATGATTTCAGTACAAAATTGAATTCGTTCACTTTAAGAACGAGTTTGATTGTAGTGTATGGGTAAATATTTTCAAAAGTGTAGCATTTAGGTAATAAAGTTTACTGTTTGCAATGTTAGACGAAAAAAACCGCTGAGAGTTGATACATGGTAGGGTTCAGTGAGAGGGTTAGTGAAGCGGGTCTGCATGCGTACGGAAGATGAGAGAGAGAAAATTATAATTTAAAAATAATATTGTGAAACCTTCGCATAAAAAGTAACGGGTTTTTGATGTCGATGCTATAAACCATATTTTTATTCACCTATATGTTATACTAGGAAATTTTTTTTTCTAAATACTACAGTCAAACTTGTTTTTCCAGATCAACGAGTTGTAAAATGTACTGATCTCATTCACCTGAAGAATGAGTTCAGGGGAGAAAAAAATCTCTTCAAACTCGTTCATCAAATGAATAAGTTGTGCTTTCCAATGTAGGTGGACAGGCACCACAAGCAGAGAGAGGGATGTGATGGAGCAGCAGGCAGAGAGAGGGATGGGATAGAATGAGGCTGATGCAGAAGCATGGCAATGAACAAGAAGGGTGCATAGGAATGAATAGGAACGTCTGAAGGGGTATAACTAGATGGAAGGAAATGTTTTCCTACGCCTTGCTTCATTTTTTCTCTTTGCCTTGCTTCATTATTTCCTTCCTTCTTGTGTTTGTTCATTTTGCTCCCTTGTTTCCTCGTTCCTTCTTTCTTTTATTTGTAGCTGAGTGCATTCCTCTCTTTCTGTGTGTTGGAGTTGCTGAACAAAGTGAACCATCACTTGAAGCTCATTTTTTATCTTAACAATGTACTTTATTGTGACTAATTATTTTTATGAATCTTGGCATTATTTTATATTGTTTGAATGCTCAATATTTTTTTTGTTGATAAATTGTTAGATTGAAATATAAAGACACATATAATTTATAGAACTGTGATATTTTTATTGGATTTACATGTTATTATTACTTGCAAGTTATAAGTTTTAACATATTGAATAAAGGGAAAACAAGTATGATAAACTTAATTATTTAGGTATCTTAATAATAAAATAATTGGTTGATAAACACAAACTTGTTTTTTTCATTCTAGTAACTAATTTTTTCTTTTACATAGGTATTAACTATGATATAAATTAGGTTTTTTTTACATATATACTGTAAACAGTAAAATAATATATATTTTTCAAATCTTTCCAAACAATCCAAAATATAATAGTTTGAGAAGATTTAAAAAAAAAGGTAATAATTTTTTTTGGGGGAGGGGGACGTTGGAGGGGGGGGGATGAGAATGTGGAGGATATGGAAATAAGTGTGAATGAGTTTCAACTGTTTTTTTACAAATAATATTCCCCCATATTATTGTGTTCATATATACTGTTTATAGTATATATGTAAACAAATCATATAAATTATGCTTCATTTTAATTCACATGAACAATTTATCTACCATGGTTTGGGAATGAAATTCATCTTTCATTCTCACAAAAATTGTAATTATTGTCTCAAAATAATGGGTTTATATATGAAAGATCCCTTCACCATCTATAACTCACATTGATCAATGAAGAAGTCTCCTTATACGTGGCATATTATTATTATTATTATTAGTAGCAGCAGTAGTAGCAGAGTGTTTAAATAAATAAATTTCATCTATAAAAGATAAATAAATCATGATTTGATGAACTTGTCAACATATGTACATAAACTACACACTAAATTGCTTGGTAATTAAAAATTTATCTAGTTTATTCAAGTTGAGCAAGTCTTTTTAAAGTTATTAAAAACAGCTAATATAATTACAAAAAATTTAACACCTTCTTCAAAGTTGAGCAAGTCTTTTTATACTTATTTTTTTGTAATTGTATTTTTTATTTATTAGATATGTGTGTGTTTAATGTAACATTTTATACCATTTTTACATGTTGAAAATTAAATGTTACATTTAGTCACTTTTTATTTATTGGATTACGTGATTTGTAATCCATAAAATTTGTGAAGTAGAATGGCATATAAAAAGGAGTTCGTAATCATATTTGCAAATGGAAAAATAATTATTGGACCTGCCGGTGCAACATTTGAGTGCGATAGATTCAAAATAATGAAAGTTGATGAAGATACATTGAATGAATTGAAGAGAGTTGTTGGACAAAAGCTTCAATTTACTCCAAATAAATTTGTGAAAAATCTAGTTTACCGGTATCTTATCTGTATGAATCCACCACAGTACCAAGCATGCAATATAAAAGATGATTTAGATGTCTTCCAAATGTGGCAAGTGAATTATCAATTTTCAACTCAATTAACATATGCAGAATTGTATGCTAAGATATGGGATTATGCAAATGATGGCCAACTTGAATTAAAGCTAACTTGTGATAACATTGAGTACAATCTCCTATCAAATAGTAATCAAGTTAATATTGCAGAACAAGGATCATTGTTGTTTACCAATCATATGGAATCCCTCAAATAACAGTGGACGGCCATGTTTTCAAGTAGTGGAAGACACTATGGATGAGTTTGAGGATGAATAAGATTCTCATTTAAATGATGATGACTTAAATGATGATGATGGGATGAATGAGTAAAATGAGCTTACAACTATTTTCTTATCTCAAATTAATGAAGAGTCAGCAATGGATCGTGAGTTAAGTGAATTTGAACTTGAACAAGGAACAATGTTCAATGACAATGATGAGTTGCTCATTGGAAAGATGTTCAACAATATTCACGTACTAAGGCGTGCAATCAAGTTATTCTTCGTTTGAATTCATCACACATTTAAGGTCCATTATTCATGTAATAAGTATGAAAAATATCGCTGTATTAACTATGGAGACAATTGCAATTGGAGAGTAAGGGCTTGTAAGAATGATAGAAGACACTTTTGGCGTATCATATAATACCCATGGCTTCATATGTGTGTGAGTCCATCATTAACTCAAGACCATCTAAAGTTGGATGCTGATGTTATATCATCTTGTATTGTGCCAATGGTGACTGATAAGTCAGATGTGAAAGTGTCTCAAATTATTGAAAGGATGCAGTCTATGTTTGGCTATATTGTGTTGTATAAGGCATGACATGCGAAACAATTAGCTGTTGCCATTGCATTTGGAAATTGGGAGAAATCGTATTCCTTACGCCCAAGGTGGTTAGCTGTTTTGCAGCACTTCATGCCCAACTAATGCGTATATTTTCAAATAAAGAATGCTCTCAATGGCTTTCAAATGGTGAACCAGTTGAAATATTTCATTGTGTGTTTTGGGCTTTCGAACCTTGTATAGATGCATTTCCACACTTAAAGCCTATTATACAAGTTGATGGAATATTTCTATGTGGAAAATACAAGGGCAAGCTACTTATGGCCATATCCTAAGACGGTAATCGAAATGTCGTGCCACTTGCATTTGCTATAGTTGAAGGGGAGACAAGAGCAGTTTGTACATGATTCTTATACCTTATTCAACATTGTGTTGTAAAAGATAGATCCAAAATTTGCATAATTTCCAATAGGCATCGCACACTTTTGGCCGCACTTGATGATCCCCAAGTTGGATTGCAACCACCGCATGCACATCACGTTTTTTGCCTACGACATGTGGCATCCAACTTTTACAAAGCACATGAAACAAATTGGTTGAAAGAGAAATTTATCAATATTGGTACGATGCAAAGTGTTTTTCAAACTTGATAAGTGTGTTACTCTTATATGTTTCTTCTCTAACAACATCTTAATAATTGTAGGGTATGCTTATGAGCGGCATGCTGTCAACCAACAGTTATTAGAGTTAGCTTTGCAGCATGCGCTTGCTGCAAGATGGATTGGATCAATTCCAAGGAAAAATGGTCACGTGCATTTGATATTGAAGGATGACGTTATGGCCACATGACAACGAACCTTGTAGAGTGCATGAATGGTGTTTTCAAAGGTCTTCGAAGTCTACCGGTAACTGGTTTGGTGAAGGGAACCATGCATAGAGTGAATAAGTATTTTGTTAAATGCACTAGACAGGTCCATGCACAAATTGCAAGTGGTCAGGTATTTTCTGAGATACTCACAAAATGGATGGACACAGTGTAACAATGTATATCTTCGTGTGTTGTTCGGGAGTTTGACAAAATATCAACCTCATTTAAGGTTGTTGAACCATACAACGTTCAATTTCATCAATCTCGCTGATGTTGCAAGGTCAACTTAATTGAGAGAAAATCTGACTGTGGAGAGTTTCAAGCAAAAAAGTACCCATGTATGCATGTTGCTGCTGCTTGTGTACGAGTTGACGTAGATCATTTCAATTATATGGATCTTGTTTTTAGGTTAGACACAATGCAAATGACATTTAATAATGCATTTCATCCAATAGAAGATGAAACTTATTGGCCCCAGATTGATTCTCCAACTTTAATACGCAATCCAGTAATGGTTCGGGTAAAAGGTCATCATCACTTAAATCGTATACGTAATGAGATAGATTGAACCACCCTGATCTGACCTACCTAGTGTGGACTATGTTGTCAATATGGTCAAAAGCGCTCGACTTGTTCATACAGTGTGTCATCTAGTTAATGAACTGTGCATTTCATAATTTGTAATAAAATATTATTATATGAATGACATGAACTATTTCTTCATTTGTTATTTTTTAATTATTGATGTGCACATTTTTTATTCTTCATCCATCATGCAAACCTAACTGAAAATGGCATAACATCAAGAAGAGATAATTAACCTTAGGCCAGAGGATGACTCCCTCTTGTATTTACAACCTCAACATATTTCACAACATGTATGGAATGACAATGTAAGTAGATTACAACATTATCTAATGATCGTTACTTTTATACTTTAGTATTTAATATTTCCAAAATTCATTTCTAGGTTGCAAGAATATTACATACAAGGCGTGTATACATACTAATAGGTTGATTGAACCACCCAGCAAATCATTGAATATATTAAATTATCCAGGTTTTATGTTGTTGCCCAACTAGGGAAGTTTGATTATGATCTGAGTTTGCTATCGTCTCTTGTTGAGAGGTATCATTCTGAAACTCATACATTTTATACTACATGAGGAGAGTTGACAATAACATTAGAAGATGTAGCTATACAATTGGGCATTCCATGTGCAGGAATGCCTGTTATTGGCCGAATTGACTTTCATTGGCTTGATGTTTATGAGCTGTTATTAGGTATTAGACCCCTTCGGTGATAAAGTGCAAGTTCAACGCTTACTTATGAGTTGGTTGGAAGAACACTTTAATCACTTGCTTGAGGAAGCAGATGATGAACAAATTCAACGATTCACTCTGGCATATATACTTAGGTTAATTGGCAGATATCTCTTCCTGGATATATTAGGATAAAGGGTATATTTAATGTACCTACCACTTGTTTGTAACCTTGAAAAGGCTGGAAAATATAGTCGGGGATTATCGGTTTTAGCTCACTTATATAGAGCATTATGTGATGCTACCATTCCGACCGAGGAGGGAATAAGCGGATGCTTATCTTTGTTACATATATGGGTATGGGATTACTTCCCTGTTCTAACACCACCACGACTTGCATATTCAAATTCTAATTTAAATATGTACTCGCTTTTACCTTCATTGGGTTTTAGGCATGCCAAATTAACCAATAAATATGTGTTATTTCACTTAATATTAATATTGTACAAATACTAACTTTACGATTGTTTTGCTAATTATAGATGGAAAAAGGGTGGACAAAATCTTCATCTATCTGGCACATATTTACACCAATACAAGAGTTCTTTGGATAGAATGATCGATGATAAGGTAATTTGGCGGCCATATGAATCTCCCGAAGTGTGCCAACTCATTTTAGAGTAATGTCTTGCAACCCCTAAAATTTGGTTTGCTTCTGTGGCTCTTATATGTTTCCATGTTATTGAATGACATCACCCCAACCGCTTATTGAGACAATTTGGATATCAATAACCAATTCCTGCCACACTTGTTTCATTGGGCAATTATCATATGATTCAGTTACGTGGCAGGATAAGTACAAATTGGATTGATGAGTACAAAGAATTCATTAACGCATGGGCAAGATGGGCAGATGCCATTGTTTATACTCCTTCGATAAATACTGAATATGATAGAGCATCGAAATACATGCAATGGTATTGAAAACATATAAGACGATGGATTTAACGTATTAGTGGTGCTACTAGTTATGCGGTAAGAATTTTCTCCCTTTCCCCCTATAACATCATTTTATTTTATACAAATTGTGACCACAAATACTATACATATTACAGGCTAACATAGTAAAGTAATTGTACAGACTATCAATTAATTCTCGAATAGATTGCTCTAATTGTATTGAATTTTGTTAAAAGGGTTGCTTAGGACCAACGCAACATATTAATTGCAATGAGAAAGCAACGGTTTAACTTGAACCCCCAAGCTGTGATAGAGGCAAAAATAGTGTCTTACATGGCAATCAATGTGGCATCATACATGTCAACCATGATGTCCAAAAAGAGTTTGAGCAAGCCAAAGATCCTTTTCATGACACCAAGGAGGACTTAATTATTATAACTCATGAAATGACGTTGGGGCTTTAGAGAACTACAATTAAAGCTCATATTGTTATTATACATGCTAAGGGAGTAAATGAGGCCTTAACCATACTTGTTCAGGCCTATATGAATGATTTTGTAGCCTATCAAACCATGAGCATGTGGGAGAGCATGAGGTCCATGAAATTGGTGTAACATAAGCATGGAAGATACTTAAGATAATGTACAAGGCCCATGTGTAGTCCATATTGAAGAATTCATTTAAAATACCATGTGACAAACATGTGCCTTGGAGGAGGAGCATCAGTGACGTCCAAGAACGCTCAAAATGCATCTAGAAAACTTCCTTATGCATTAATTTTGATGTAATTTCATTTTTATAAAGTTTCCCTCTTTATTTCCTTTGAATAAGGTTGTTTGGTCAAAGATTCTTTTAGAAGATCTTGTTTTTGTTTCCTATTTTTAGGTAGCTGACTTTTGTTTCAAAATTAAGTAGTTTCCTAATTTCTGTAGGCTTGAATGGTGCCAATCAATCAATTAATCATCATAAATGCATCATTATAGCAATTACAGCTTAGGGTTTTGATTCTAGAGTGTTTTATGGTAGCCTATATGTTACCAACGTTTTTGTACTTCATTTTCAGAATGGATTGAATAAGAACTTTGTTTATTTGAGAATTATATTCTTTTGTGTGAGCTTTGCTTACATCTATGTATCCTTGTGAGAATACTTTGACAGTATCAAGGGAGTGATCAAACTTGTGGTGTCTTTATAGTTAAGGTTGTAAGAGATAAGTTCTCTTAAGGTCATACCTTTGATCGGCCATTTGAGTTTTGTGCTTGGGGTTACAAGAGATAGGTCCTTTTGGGGTGTCATTCTAATTCTCACATTTACTTCTAGCCGATCCATCCCATCTTATATTATGTTGCTTTGCCAACCATTGAATTGCCTCACCCACAAATTCCTCATGACAAATTGAGCAAGCGTCGTGGCAGTTACTTATCTATTCAGCCATCAATTGAAAATGAAAATGTTATAAAATAAGAGTCCCAAAATTTAAGTCAGCCGTATTACATTTCTCCACCAGCAACCTTCACCTTTTCCTCTCCAACTCCGTATCGTTTTGATCCTCACTACATGTCATCCTCTCTGGCATTATCCTATTCCGGCTCACCATCTCCTTCTAATTTCCCATCATTCACTTCGGTTCTTCATTATCCGAATGTATTTTCTTCTCAATACCATGTTTCCACTTATGAGCATGGTGGATCATCAAATGAGCAATTTACTGCTCATAGACAGTTCATTTTCTTGATTGATTCTTCCTGGTTTGATTTGAATATAACCTCACAAACCAGCGAGACAGTTCAACTTGATGAAGAAGTTAATGTGCAGCAACGACCACAACGTATGAGAAGGGGAACAAGATGTGGTATCGGAAGTCATTATTTGTCAAGTTAATGAATCTCTTCTTACAATTGATTGTTAGAGGCAAAAAAAAAAATCAAACTATTATCTTTTATAATTTTTTTAATTATTTTTGAGGTAAAAAAAATCAAACCATTATCTTTTGTAATTTTTTTTAATCTCTTCTTCTTCAAATATTTATTTTCTTTATATCATTCCTTTTAATTATTGAACATTATTATATAATTATTATCTAATCTTCAATTATCAGGTAGAGAGGATAGAGGAAAGGAACATTAAAACTTGTTCAAGCGTTAGTAAGATTGTTGAATATCAGAATTTCATATAGAGGTTATTATGTCAGCAATGATGTTCTTATCGATGATAAACAAAAATGATTGTTACCCTTGACTTTTGATATAATCAATATTCTTTTTTATTAATTATTTAAATTCATTATTTTGATTTTGATTATATATTTTATTAATAATTAATATCATTATATATATATTTATTTTATTAATAATTAATATATTTATTTTTTTACGAGAGAGTGGGGGAATGTTTTTTTTGGGGGGGGGGCTCTAGCCTTGGGTTGGGGCAGCCCAAAACTCATTCACGTGGTGAACAAATTTCACCCCAAAGCTTTCCACTACGCCTTTGAACTCGTTCTTCAGGTGAACGGGTTCAGTACAATTTGATACTCATTCATCTAAAGAATGGGTTTAATTATAGTATTTGAGAATTTTTTTTTTAATGTAGCATATGGGTGAATAAAAATACAGTTTATAGCGTCCACACCAAAAAGCCAAAGTAACACTTAGTGATGTTGGTAAATTTACACCACTTTTAAAATATTATGTATCTTTTTACACCATTTTAAATTTTATAGTGCTAGACGCCCTTGGCATAAAACCTTTTTTTTGGTTAGATTTGCATCTTTATCTATTGTTTATTATTCCCCATAGTTGTTATTTCTTTTCCACAAATTCATGTGATGCGGTCTTCATCATCGATTCATGGCCATGGTTCGTACACGATAGTTCTCCCATAACACCGAGAAATGCGCAGCCAGAAATCAAATTAGAAGTCCAAAGTCAGTAATTTGCCACCAATTAAAAGTACTTGACAGCGAATAGCATGAACCGCCTTGCAGAATAAGACAGAGTCAACGTCAGAAAATACGTTCATGATGATGGCATTAATTTGTATTATTGCTAAGATGATAACAAACCATTTCCTTGTTTTCGGATTTCCCCACTATGAAGTATATACTTTTGATGCTTAAACACGTGGCCTCGCATTTCTCTATTCTCCTCTCATGCGATGAACGAGATAAGGAACATCAGCAAGTTTTGTTCTGTTGTGAAACTTGGTTTTCTTAAACTTCTTTCGTCTGTGATATTTCATTCTCTATAAAACTGTTTTCTTAAACTGCTTGCGACTGTTATATTTCATTCTCTCTATAGCCTCCTCTTGAGCTATAATGTTGCCAGACAATTTGAACTTGGATCCCATATATCTAGCTGCAGCCCTTGTAGCCATAGTTTGGGCGGTGTTTGTGCTTAGGAAAGATGGTAGAAACAGAGTTCAGCCTCAGACAAAAAGAAAGTATCATGTTGTCGCTGGCACTGTTTTACACCAAATGTTCAATTTTCATAAGCTGCATGACTACATGGCTGACCTTGCAGGGAAGCACAAAACTTACAGGCTACTTAGCTTAGGAAGGAATGAAGTTTACACGACAGACCCCATTAATGTTGAATATATCCTCAAGACAAACTTCGCAAACTATGGAAAGGTATTGCTTCAGATACAATTGCTTCAGTTTCAGTTCCTTAGTTGACCTTTTTTTTTCTAATCTTCTTTTACCTTCCATTCATGGTAGTCAGAATCGTGCGATTCACGATTCAAATCGCACGATTCGATCCAAAAAAGCGGGGGAAAGATTCGACTCCCATGGTGAATCTTTCCCCCACCTGAATCGCCCGCCGTCACGACGACGACGATTCCTGAGATTCGAGAAGCCCGACCTGATAAACCCCTCTCTTCCTTTTTTTTCCCCTGCCCAATCCTTTCCTGATGAAGATTATTCGAATCACATGCCTGATTTGCCTTTATATTCTTAATCTTGCCGCTGAAAAGAAATAACCCTCGTACTCTGTATAGTTCCATTTACTCTGTATGACCTTTTTTATTTCACCGATGGAGAATAGATGAAGAAAGAAAGAAAACTGAATGAGAAAATTGGGGGGTTTTCCTGCGAAGGAAAAAAAATGCGAGTTGGAAGGGTGGGTCCTAGCATATTTTATGTCTAACTTTTCTTTCTTTTTTTTTTTTTAATCTACCCATATATTTTTTTTTTATTTTTCATTTAAGCTATTAAATTTAATATATAAGTTGTTTAAAATTCTCACTATGGCTTTTTTTTTAAAAATTTTAAAATATATTTTAATATCTAATTTATTTTTTAATTGTTTACTAAAACATCACAATTTTAAAAAAATGATATATTTTTATTTGAATTATTTTTTTTAAATATAATAATATGAAACATATCTTTAATAAAAAATTTGATTTTAAATTATTTAAAGATATTAATGTTAATATAATTTTTCATTATCATATTTAATTTAATATTATATTTAATATATTTTAAGGATATTTTAGTCATTTAATTATTTACTCTTTTTTTCGGTCTCTTTCATCCAAATAATATAGGTGATAATATTTCCTCCTCATTCTTGTGTTCTCTCTATTTTCTCTCCTCCCATTTTTTCTCCCAACTTTTCTTTCCATTCAAATGGAGCGTTAATCTTCTTTTACTTTTCTACTTGACAGGAAGTTCATTTTATCACGTTTAGTCTTGGAATTTCTTCATTGTGGTGCAGGGGGAGTACCAGCATACAATATTGAAGGACCTTCTGGGTGATGGGATATTCACAGTGGATGGAGAGATGTGGAGAAAACAGAGGAAGACAGCAAGCTATCAATTCTCCACCAGGATTTTGAGAGATTTCAGCAGTTCAGTGTTCAAATATACTGCATTGAAACTTGCAGCAATTGTATCTGAAGCTTCAGCCTCTAACCAGATGTTAGAAATGCAAGTAAGATTGGTTAAACAGATATAGGAATAAATCTATCTTCAGATAAGTGCTTTTCTCTCAATCATGCTGAGTATATGACATTATTGCCGATGAAAAAAGAATAACAGGAAAATCTATTCATGGTGGTTATTGTCAGGATCTGTTTTTCAAATCAACCCTAGATTCGGTGTTCAAGGTTATTCTCGGTGTAGAGCTCGACACCTTGAGGGGAACATATGAAGAAGGCACCAAGTTCTCCATTGCTTTCAATGATGCAAGTGAAATAACTGTACTTCGTTATGTTGATATCTTCTGGAAAATCAAGCGGCTCATGCACATAGGATTAGAAGCCTCATTGAGCAAAAATGTCAAAGTGATAGACGAATTTGTGTACAAAATAATCAAAAGCAAGATCGAGCAAGTCCAGAAGTTACCAGATGGGCCTGCGAGGAAAGACGTACTGTCAAGGTTCCTAGACTTGGAAGAGACAGATCCAAAGTACCTTAAAGACATCATCCTTAGTTTTATCATTGCCGGAAAAGACACGACTGCGACAACAATGTCGTTTTTCCTTTACACTCTCTGCAAATATCCTCATG
>QFDD01000955.1:0-34984 GCA_006871305.1 Vachellia collinsii
TTTTTTTTTTTTTTCCAAATGTAATTTGTTCTCCCTTTTCATTGCCAGTATTATCTCTCTTCATTTCTTTCCATCAGAGACAGATTGGTGCATATTTTCTCTATTCCTTCCCACAGACAATAATATTAATAGATGATTTTTCCGTGATTGCTTCCATTTGATAGCTGGACAACGTGATCTCTTGCTCAATTCCTTCTCCCGTTGCTCCTTCCACTGGATCATCACCTAGGGACTGAAGAGGCTCTAGTTCTTGGTCTTTAGCAATTTCCCAGCTCTTTCCTCAATATCAAACTCGTGCCAAATTAAGCTTCTTTTCGATTTCTTCTCTTTTCCTTTAAATTATTTGCACAACCAATTTTTTTCTGAATTCTGCCAACTCCTCTCTCAAGTCTACTAAAGACTTTCCAGACTTCTTCACCATTACAATAAACATATTAAATATATTTTCTTTCTCACAGCTTCCCTCTCACTTCTATTTACAGCAAAGTCTCTTTACAACTCGTCAAATATACAATACACTCATGTTCTCCATATTTTCAACTATCCCTGCATTAGGTACCAAATTGATGAGAGCCAGAGTACAGAACTATAATATATGTAAAATATGCTGGGATGTGCTTTACAAATAAGCATGTAGTATCTAGTAATACAACAAATTTCCTTACTTTGTTGAGATGCTATGAATTATCTCCAACACTCCTCAAGATTTTCCCACATCTCCTCTCGCAGTTCTTTTAAACCTGAAAAAGTACTCCCACCCTGACCCCACTCTTTTTTTTTTGAGTTACAAAGGCAAGCTAGGCTTGAACAGAAAACAACTAGTTCTAATGGGGGTCAATGCCCCTTACGAAAGATCGATCAAACAAAAGATAACCCTGACCCCACTCTAAAAAAGGAAGAGAAACCTATTCAAAACAGTCGCCATCCACATCCACTCCAAAATCTATCCAAAACCTGACCATAACAGCTTCATTTGGAGCAATTTTTTCAATGGTACTAATCAGGTCAAGTCAATATGGTGCGGTTTAAATTTGATAGAATGTTTAATATTTCATCACGAGGCTTTCAAGGGCTGTTTCACCTAACAGTGATTTAAACCGAAAGATTATGGTCCTGCTACATGAAGTGCATGGCAAGCATAATGTAAATAATCTGAGTTCATAATGTATAATTTTTTTATCAAGCCCTTTTATCTTGTACTACAACTCAATATTTACCGGCAAAAAAAAACGTCTCAATATTGATGTTTAGATTTAACACCGATCTTGCTAGAGATGGGTTTTTCTTGTGGAACAGTTGTTTACCTTGCTGATCATTTTCTCTTAGAATTGATGCAACCTACTATTAGCATCCTATGCTAATAAAAAGAAAGTAGGCGGTCTTGGGTTAAGTGGTTTCTCTACGTGGAATTGAGAGTTTAAGGATAATATTAACCGAATGATGTGTTTTTTAATTTTCATCATAGCAATTATTAAATGGTACTGAGATCTCATAGCTCTTTATGCATATTACCTTTCATAAATATGATGCAAGCATTCTTCCTTTTAACCAATTTATTTGGAAGTGTCTATCACTACTTTCAAATTTGATGAACCTGAAAATAACACTTTCTGATAGCTAGATAGATTAATCTTTGAAAGCTGTCCCATCATGAGCTGGCAACATTCTGTTTACATGATTCTAGGGTCAAATGATGCAAATGACTATGATGGCTACACCCAACATCAATAAGGAGCTGCATTACTTAAACAAGGAAGACCGGCTACTTCGCTGGCTACTGGTTAAACATCGCAACACACAATATGGGATTGACTTGTTAAATGAGGAGCAAACTCAACTTGAGCTCAGCCGATGGCCTCGAAGCCGTTTATATGATAAAGTTATTGACCCCGCTGAGTACGATAACAATGATGATGAGGAATATGCATTGGAGGAAGAAGAGAAAAAGTTGGATTAAAGTCTAATGGGGTATTTCCTTCTGCTTTCCATTATGAGAGGATCAAAGCATTGGGCTTTGTATTGTAGTGTTAGACCTGTGCTTAATACTGAGGCTACGATTGTTGGATATATGATCAGTATGATGTTATATTGTTTATCTCATGCATTCTCAGTATGGTTGTCAATAAAAATAGTCTGGCAGGGAAACTAGGGAGTATATTTTATTTTGACATTTCTTAGGAACGCATGAGCATTTTAATTTGATTTTTCTTTTCTTTTGCCAACCCAATTTGGTTGACGCACTGTGACTCACATAACAACAACAACATCATACTTTTTCCATTAGGTGGAATTGTATGACTCCATTGTGTTCTATCAAAGACTAAATTCAGGAATAGAGTATTGATTAAAAATTTTTTCTGTAATTTCGTTGAGTGTGTGCTTAAGTTTTCTTCTATATCTTTTTAGAGTAGTTTATAATATTTGATCAACTTTTTTTATAGGTGATAATCATGAAGAGTGTTTCAAAGTATGCTTCATGGTATGAAGTGATAATATCTTTGGATTACATAATCAAATTTACTCCCTTTGTGATATTGAGAATAGATTGGTTTAAAAAGTTTGATTGAATTAACGCAGTCATCTATTTAATTGGAGCAAGAAAAATATGATCTATTAGTCAGACAGAGGATAACATTTTAAAAGTCAATTTGGCAAATGTAATTTTATCATTTAGAAACTAAAAACACATTATGTTTATTTAAGGGTTAAGGACTTTGAAAGTTTTCACTCAAAAATATTCAGCATGCAAAAATTGTTTTAGATTTAAAATCATTCTGGAAGTTTAAAATATGAAGAATTTAACAGTACAAATGGTCAAATGTTAATTGACTCTATTGTACTAAGGTGTCATGCCCAAATATGCCACCTCACCGCCAACTACTTATTCAATCCCTCCATATCATCATCACGCCTCATAATCTTCTCCTTCCTCTCTCCCTCCTCCATTAACCAATACTGCAACCTCCTTTGACGACCACCCCCACCCCCCATTAATACTGGAAAGGAGAGAACTTAACCAAATAGATCAAAAGCATAGAGAAGTTGCAAACCACATGATCAGACCATCAATATTAATAAAGAAGAGAGGGCACATGACCGCTGACCATGGTTGTATCGGAAAGTTCAGGATGCGTCCGGGAGGAGTTCAATGCGATATACAGAACGCTTAGCTTCAAGAATATCTTTATAAGTAAAACACTCAGCCTCTGTTTTTAGTAGGTTGAGTTTACATCATTCCTTGCTGCTTAGGTGACATTGACATGTGAATTTAGAAACTATTGCCAAAAAAAAAAAGAAAAGAATCAACTGTGCACCTTAATCACTCTAGGGACAACCTTTCATGATTGCGAGTTGAAATTGGACGATCATAAATTATATGAGGATGATCATTTCCATTTTTTAGTTGCTTGGAGGAGTTGCCTGAATCAATTGGCTTACTAAGGCATCATAGTTAAAGTGTTTGGAACAAAAAATATAGCGGTATGATTATTACTCATATTTCAAAGATTTCAGTGCGGACATGCCCCCTCTGTAAGTAATATACATTCTTTGTCCATGTTTGACACTCTATCTCTGTTTCTAAATTAAAAGTATGGATTAATTAGGGTTTAATTGATTAAACATTACTTGAAGTTTGGGTGTTCCTATATCTCTGTGTCTGTGACATATACCCCTGATGTTTTGCTTAGCATTTTTGAAATGGAATAGCGAGTTATATTTATTGGACATGTTTTGTTGCTGCTGAGATTGCAACATTAATCCATTGGAAATTTTCATGTATCGTTATTATTTTTGATAATTCCGATTCCCTGTTCTGAAGACTATGTGTTTATGGTATAACAAAAATTAACATATATTGTTTTCCTGTAGCTCACACCTTGTAGTCTTGGGTTTGGTAATTTTACTATGGATTATAAGGTTGCTCAATGTTTTTCTCTTAATCTTCTTGGCAAGGGCAGAAGCTAGCAGAGCAGCTGATGCAGATAATGCTGCTGACCTTTGCTGGGATTGCTTTTGCTACTGGATACATTATGGCTTCTTTCCAAATGATGATCTTCATATATGCTGGTGGTGTGGTTCTCACCACATTGGTGACTGTACCTAATTGGCCTTTTTTCAACTGTCATCCTCTCAGATGGTTAGATCCAAGTGAGGTTGAGAAGCATCCTAAGCCTCAGCAATCTGTGAACGCAAATTCAAAGAAGAAGCCAACTAAGTAGGTTCTTTTGACTTATGTTGGCACTAGTATTTCATGTAGCTCAGTTCAGCGTTTCGACAGTATTTGGGATTTATGTATTATCTTCTTCCCCTTCCTCTCCCCTTCATTGGATGATGCAATATACTCCTAGTTTCCCATCAACATCATTGCAGGCCTACCACTGAAGTGGTGTTTGATCGCTCTGTAGTCGTGGTAAACGAGTTTATCATTATAAGAAGGATTTCCAAAGATTTGGTAATCCCCATTTATACCTTCTGTGTAAATGGTATTACCATCCGTTGCAATATTTTAAATGTCTTTTTGTTCTTAATATTTAACATGAAGTACTCAAAATACCCCAAAATCAAATTCCCTTTCCTTCTTTTCATTTGAACTCCTCTTACCGTCCTTCTCCACCTTGCTGGTGACAATGTCATTCCCTTCCTTATCCACCAAGTCTAAAGCCATGAATGTTCTCATCACCTCTTCATCCCTACCCACTCCTCCACCTTCCTGCTGTCGGACACCACCGCTCACCTTCTTCCCCACTGTGTTTGAAGCCATGAACAATCCCTCGAACCTGTTCATCTCTGCCTCCTCTTCCCTCCCTCCCTCCTCCTTCATCTTGCCGGTGTTGACACCTTTACTCGCCTCCTCCAAAAAATACATAAAGACAAGTTAGGAAGATTAATATTGCAACATAACGTCCTGATTTGCTGGGAAACCATTTTTAGTTACCTTAGCTGCATTGCATTGCCCTATCACATGAGCTTGCAACTGAACAAAAAAGGCCCTTAATCATGTGGTGCAAGAAAAAAAAATGTAATAAACTCAGCTACAATTAGCAAACGAACAAACCCCAATTTTCAAATGCCTAAACTTTTGCCCATAATATACCCCTAAAAACAACTACAGTTAGCAAACTAACAAGTACAGGTGAGGGAATTAACATCACATGAGGGAATTAACAACTATTTTTCATAGTCCCAAACTTTCACCTCTGAATATACATACAAAGAACTACTACAATTAGCAAATTAACAAGTATTGATAATGTAATTAACAACAAACCATGAGGGAGCTAATAACTCCTATTTTCATAATCTCAAACTTTCATAAGTAGATATAAGCATAGGAACTAGGGCTGAGCAAATGACCCGAAACCTGGTGGACCCACCCGAACTCGCCTGAAAATTTTTCCATTTGGGCCCGCCCAAAAATGACCTGTCACGGGCGGGCTTAAACGGGACGGGCTTTACAACTAAACGGGCGGGCTACGGGCACACCCTTGGGCAGCCCCGTGCCCGCCCATATATATTTATGTTTTTAAATTACATTATTTTGTATCATATATTAAATCTCTAACTTACAAAACAATTCCAATACATGGTTCAATGGTTAAGGCATTTTGCTTAATTATCATGTGTCAGGTTCGACTCCTTCCTGGACCATCTCAAAGTGCAACTTTTCACCCTTTTTCATCCATTTTTATATTTATATAAAAATAAATAAAAAAAACCCTAGCTGCTAGCTGCTACTGTCCTTTTTCTTTCAATTTCTTCTCCCTCATCCTCTAACCTCGCCGTCGCCTCCATAGTTGTACCTCAACCTTTTATTTTTGTTCTATCTCTCTCAGCCTCCCTTCTTCACTCTCGCACGCCTCATCTTTCTTTCCTCTCCTCCTTTTTTCCACTCTCACCTCATCTTTCTCTCCTCTCTTCTTCTACTTACTGTCATCTCATCTCTCGGCACAATCTCCACCCTGCAGAAGAAAAGCATTTCCCATGGCAGCCACGGCTAAAAGTTGCTCTAGGCTCTCTCTAGTGAACAAGATGGGAGGGGAAGCTTTGATATTCTGAAGCAATTATTCCAGCTCCTCCTTATTTTGGTACTCAGGAAACTGAAGCCTCTCCAACGATAACGATGGGAAGGGTATTTTTTTTTTGTTTGGTTCTCGTTCATGTGATCGTGTCTCATGTAGCTTTGTAGTTGTAGGTTGAAAATATATATATACACGGGCTACTCGTTAATCCGCCTGAACCCGGCCGGGTTTTGTCCAGCCCGTTTAGTACGGGCTTAAGCGGGTTTATACCGGGTTGCGGGCTACCCCGAACCCGGTTAAAATTAAAAGGGCGGGCTACGGGTTGGCCATCGGGCCAGCCTGCCTTGTCCGTTGCTATGCTCTAATAGGAAAAAATACAATTAATATTAATTTGATAATTGTAGTTGATCTTATGCACAAATTAGGAAGCTAAATTTACTACATTTTTTTGCACCATAATATTAAATGGAATTGATGATTTGGTGGCTTTAATTCTTATGAGTTCAAATCCCTCGAGCACTCACTTGTGGGAATTATTCTGCCACGATTGGGGAGCCACGTATTGTTATTTTTTAAAACTCAAAACAACATTGTTTTAAGGGAAAATGACAAGAAAATGATAAGTGAATTAAAGAAATCCAAAAAGCTACCCTAAACTTCCAAAATGACAAATTGCTGCTGGGCAGCAATTTGGGTTTTTGCTTTTGATGAGAAATGACGAAAATGCCCCCTTAAGCAATAAAAGATCAAAAGCAATGTGGGACAGACATGAAGCAATATGGTTTGAAGAGAGAATGACGAAGCTTCCTGCGTACTTCACTGGAGGTTGAAAGCTGAAAGAGGAGGTAAGTTGAAATCATTTTTCACGCAAAAACTCTTCTCCTACCCCTCTAACCATCATCGTGCATTTGCCGTAGTTGATTTTTATTGAGTTTAGTTGTGGGTAAGTGGGTTTGAAGGTGAAGACAGGGTGAGCATCGGAACTTACGTAAGATGAACGGCCTTCATCTTGGTGTGTTGACTTTTAATTTTTTGGTGTGTGCATTGTGAGGCGTGAGTTGCATAAGGGTGGGGGTGGTGCCTGATAGGGTTTAGATTGAGTAATAGGTAAATGATGAAAGGGATTGAAGCAACCAAGCTTGTGCAATAGCAAAATGTCATACTATCTAAGATGGGCATTTAATCTCATTATGATTATTATGTCCAAAAGATAGATACATTCATTAGGATGCAAGCCTGATATGTGACACTGCTGATAAAGCCTCTATCAAGAAAATATTGGTAAGTAAGGATGGCTTGGGTATGACAGATAAGGTAGAGAGAAAATGGGAGGAAGATTGTTGGGGGTGATGACGTACGTGGGTTCATGTGTGAGGTTGAACAGGAAGGATGTGTGATAGGTGTTGTCAATAGCATACGTCTAGCTGTCAAAACATAAACGGCAAGTTGTCAATGGAGGAAGTACGTATATTGTGCTCATTTTATAAAGTGAGGAAAAAATTATTGGTGGGTATCTAACATGTTGATGAAATTTCTGCAGGTTAGCATGGAAGATAACATTTACTATGGATCCAACTTATGCAAAGGCACTTGTATGTTTTTTTCATGTGGGTGGGAAGTTTGTAGATAATGTTAATGGTGAATGTAAATATAATGGTGGAAATTTGAGGGTAAAATCAATAAAGAAGGGGATGAAGATGGAAGAATTCAGGGCAATGATAGGAGAGTGGCTTGATATAGATGAAAGTACTTGTTACATTAAATACACAGTGAGCTTTGATGATAGTACATTAGTAGATCTCATCAATGATGGTGATGTTGAGAACCTGTTTGAATATAATGGGAGCAATGCACATGTTTATATTGCATGTCAAGGACATGATAATCAAGTGGAAGAAATAGATGATACATATAGGTAAGTGACAATTTGTGTTGTTATAGAAGTTGTTACTAGCTAGTCTGTTATTGTTAATGTCTTAAAAAAATTGTTATGATGCATGTAGGATTGATAACTTCTTTGGCCTTTCGGAACAAAGGTCTTGCATTAATGAAGCTGTCTGCGAGGAAAGTGCTTTTGAAAGTGACACTACTGCCAATAGCGTAGGAGGCTTTTTAAGCTTACCTTGTGGAGTAGAAAGCACACCAACACCAAGACTTGAGATGAATTCATGTAAATAGAAGGAACAATTGTTAGGAGAGGGTCAGACTTTTCCACATGTTGATATTTTCAAGAACGAAGGAACAATTGTTAGGAGAGGGTCAGACTTTTCCACATGTCGATATTTTCAAGAAGGCACTACACAAGTTCAGCATTGCGCACAGATTTGAGTACCAATATCTCTACAATGCTAGGCACAAAATGTATGTGAAGTGCAAGGTTGAAGGTTGTCCTTGGAGGATAAACGCAAGAGCAATAGGGAAGAGAACTAGTTTCTTACGTGTGTCAAAATTAAAAAATGAACATGTGTATAATGCCCAAGAAAGTCTTCAAGTGACACATGGTGGAAGTGCTTGCTTAACATCGTCAATTATAATTGAAGAGGTTAGGGATCACATTGAAATGAGGCCAAATGAAATTAGAAAGAGATTGGCAAGAGATTACGGAGTAAGCCTGACGTATAAGCAATCATATAGGGCAAAGGAGAAAGCATTGGAGGACATACAGAGTAGACCAGATCAGTGTTATATGTTAATACCGTGGATTTGTAAAAGGTTGAAGGAAAGTGATGGAAAAACTGTTGCTGAATAGGTGACTAGTGGGATCAATACATTTGAGCATGTATTCATAGCATAAGGATGCTTTATAAAGGCTTTGTTACCGATGCTAGACCTATATTGTATATTGATGGAAGTCATTTGAGCAGACCTTATAAAGGGACATTGTTGTCTGCGTCCGCATACAATACTGACAATGAACTATTCCCCTTTGCGACTGCTATTGTGAAGGGGGAGACATTGGATGATTGGACATGGTTCTTGCACATGATTAAACGAATAATTGGTTCAATGCAAATAACAATTGTGTCCAACTGTCACAATGCAATAATCGATGCTGTTCAAGCAATATTCGGAGGTGACTGACATGCGTATTGTTATAGGCATGTTAAGGAGAACTTCAGTGCGCAAATGATAAAATTAAATATAGGTAAGAGGAAGACGAGTGGTTGTTCAAGGCAGGATGGGCTAGAGTTGCTTGATGCAATAGCATATGCAAGACTTGAATCTGAGTTCCATATTGCAATGGCCAACATGAGAAATTTCAGTCAACAATCATTTGAGTGGTTGATAAATCATGGTGATATTGATAGATGGGCCATGATCAGGTTTCTGTATAAACACTGGGATAATATAACAATGAACCTTGTCGAATGATTTAATGCTTGGATGGTTAAAGAGAGACGATATAATTTTGCCCAACTAATCCATGAGCATAGGGAAAATATAGCGAAGAAGTCATATGCAACAAGCATGGCAATGAGTAAATGGAAAAATGGTTTAGGTCCAAACATAGATGCAAGACTGATAGAAAATGTGGTTAGATCTGAACACATGCATGCAGTACCTTACAGATAAGGTAAGGTATGCATCCATACATCAACCGGAGCCTTATAAGTCAATCTTTGTTCGAGGGAGTGCAGCTGTGCAACATGGCAAATGTCTGGCATTTCATGTCCACACACTTGTGCTTCCATCAAGGCTGTTCACCAAAATGTGTATGATTATGTTGACGAATGCTACAAGATAACATCCCAAGAAAAGATGTATAGTGGATTGATGACTCTAGTTGTTATAATCGATATGCCAGATCCAAACAACTATCATTTGGACAATATAGTTGGTCAACCATTCTTATCACCTCCTAAGACTACTCAACCACTAGGAAGGCCAAGAACTAAAAGGCAAGAATCACCATTGCAAAACAAGAAGATATACCAGTGTAGCTTTTACCATCAAGTTGGGCACACAACGAACATGCAAAAATCCAAACCCAAGTTAAACTTGAGTAGCTATATATAGGTCATAATGTTTTCGTATAGCTAGTAATGTTTTGGTTAAATTTTTGTATTACATAGGCATGTATAGGTATGTCACTACTACTTTGTTTTGTTGGCAATGATAAGAAAACATTAGGTGAAGATGAAATCTTAATGTTCACCTGTCATTTTGCAAATCAGTAATTTTTTGCTGTCATGTGGATACTGAAGTGTTGTCAGTGTCATTCGTGAAGTTGTCAATATCCTTGATAGTGTTGTCAATGCCGTTTATTACTGTTATCTGTATATAGTTTATAGTGTGTAAGTAATATGGACTTTTTGTTGCTATGACAAGAAATCAATACTTCAAGGTGAAATGGTAATTTCCATTTCTCATGGAAGCAAATCTGTAACTTTTTGCTGTCACAAAGATACTGAGAAGGTTATCAAAAGTTATCATTATATATGTTAGAGTTGTCAATACCCTTTGCGTGGTTGTCAACAAATGAAACAACAATATCAAGTGTTATTAATTTCATATATAAAGTTGTCATTAAAAAATGAACAGCTGCCAATACGTAACTCAGTAGAAGGACATGGCCATTGTGAAGTCCATGTTCTGAGAATGATAACGTTATTTGTCATTAACTATGTTGGAGTGGTCAATACCCTATTCGTAGTAGTCATTAGTTACGGTATAGTTGTCAATACCATATTCGTTGCTGTCAACATAGTAGACAACAGCATCAGGGGCACGAGTTCATGTGTTATCAATGGCTTGAGGAACCTTGTATATTGGAGTTGTCAATACCCTATTATTAGTTGTCAATAGTTACGTTATAGTTGTCAATACCATATTCGTTGTTGTCAACGTACCAAACAACAGCATCAGGGGCACAAGTTCATGTGTTGTTAATGGCTTCAAGAACCTTGTATGTTGGCGTTGTCAATCCCCTATTCTTAGTTGTCATTAGTTATGGTATAGTTATCAATACCATATTCGTTTCTTTCAACATAGCATACAACAGCATCAGGGGCACGAGTTCATGTGTTGTCAATGGCTTGATGAACCTTGCATATTGGAGTTATCAATACCCTATTATTAGTTGTCATTTGTTACGTTATAATTGTTAATACCATATTCGTTGTTGTCAATGTACCAGACAACAGCATCAGGGGCAAGAGTTCATGTGTTGTCAATGGCTTCAGGAACCTTGTATTTTGGCATTGACAATACCCTGTTCGTAGTTGCCATTAGTTACGTTATAGTTGTCAATACCCTATTCGTTGTTGCCAACGTAGTAGACAACAACATCAGGGGCATGAGTTCATGTGTTGTCAATGGCTTGATGAACCTTGTATGTTGGAGTTGTCAATGCCAAATTCGTAGTTGTCATTAGTTACATTATAGTTGTCAATACCTTTTTTGTTGTTGTCAATGTAGCAGACAACAACATCAGGGGCATAAGTTCATGTGTTGTCAATGGCTTGAGGAACCTTGTATGTTGGAGTTGTTAATACCTTATTATTAGTTGTCAATAGTTACGTTATAGTTGTCAATACCATATTCATTGTTGTCAATGTACCAGACAACAGTAACAGGGGCATGAGTTCAAGTGTTGTCAATGGCTTCTAGAACCTTGTATTTTGGCGTTGTCAATACCCTATTCTTAGTTGTCAATAGTTACGTTATAGTTGTCATTACCCTATTCGTTGTTGTCAACGTACCAGACAACATCATCAGGGGCAAGAGTTCATGTGCTGTCAATAACTTCTGTCCACTTGTCAATACCTTAGAAAGAGTAGTTAACAAGATAAAAACACTTGCCAATACACTAATACCATTTGTGACATGTTGTGAATCTCATAAAATCAACATTACATAACTTATTATTCAATGTCAAAGAGTTGACGATACTATACAACATACTGTCCTTTACATCACAGATTGGCCCATGTTAGGGACTATGACAAACATACATGTTTGCTCATTTTTATAGTCTCTTGTGGTGCAAGTAATGTCAAAGCATTATGGTGACTTGAATTAAGCTCATGATTAACCAACCACCACATTAGGTTTTGTTTGAACTCATGCACATGTTCCTCATCATAGTCAAGATTCACATCTGGTGCCCATTTGCTTAACCAAATCAACACGTGTATGCCACAGTCTCTCCTGTACATAGAATGCATGTCACATTCAAAATTACTTGAACATCAGTTTGAAATAACACAAAACATAAAAAATTGAAGGCACCCACAGATTGTTTTGTTGTGGAACATGCGCCCAAATGACATCACTCTTGGGCTACTTCATATGCAAGTTGGGTTTCACTAGGTGCATGATATCATGAAATTGATCCCTCTGCAAGAAAGAAAAGTTTTAAGTCTGAACAATATAAAAAACTTCAAACTTTGAACAAAAATTGTAAGAAGTTCTTGTCCTTACACATGCATTGATCACTGTCGTCATAGCATTTGCAATTGCACCTTTCCTCTTATATTTCTTCTGAACTTCAACATTTGGCTTCATTGCATCCAACACATAGAATTTCATCATTGCCGGCTCAAGCACAACACAAAACCAATGTGCATTCACCAATGTTGGCCCAAAGATCAAATCACAGTCTCCTATGTTGTACCCCAAATACTCAGGCAAGATTTGATGCTTCCTTTTTGTCGCTTCCCATGTTAATGGGTTTGATGCCATAATTGCCTGCAAAAGATAAAGTTGTTAGTGCTATATGAGACATTGAGAAACTAATGTGCTTGCAATGATCTCACCATGAAGTTAGCATCGAAAATGTGATGCTTGATTGATCCTTCCTTCTTCATGTCAAGTAATAATGTCTTACAAACCACCGACATTTAGCTACAATTTTAAGGTCAACAATGTAGTTAGATTAGAACATTTGAACTGCAATCCATTCAATGATATGTGTAAGGTTTACATGATTGATCTCTTGTCATTTAAAGTTCAAATTTAAAACTTCAAATTTATGCAAATTTAATACTTAGAATATAGAGAAATGAAAGTAAGGAAATGATTCAATAACAAAAATTGCTTCCTAAGAGATATGACTTTGCCCTCATTGCCTTTCATTAATACAAGCTCATTCTAACCTCTCATATTGCAATAATTAGATCAATTATCAATGGATTCAACAGAGACATAAATCAGCCACTTCCAAAAGTAATATTGATCAATACTACTCAAATATTATTGGCAACATTCTGTTCTAATAGTTCATCAACTACAAAAAATGGAATGAAGCTACTCTTGAACAGGAAGATAATCTCTGAAAAATTGATCTAAGCAAATCCAGCCTTAAAGTTCTAACAATCACCGAAAAGAATTTGAGTCTAATTCCATAACCACAGTATTATAGCATTCCATAATAGACCAACAATGATTTAAGGAGAAGAATGGAAGCTAAATGGACTCCTTGTCAAATGAGGCTCAGGCTTAGCCACATCTCCTAGGAAGACCTGTCAAATGAGGCTCAGGCTCAACCACGTCTCCTAGGAAGACAAGAACTCTAGCCGGACATGGAGCTTGAAGCAGCAGTAGCAGCGACGAACTTGATTCCTATCGCTGCCATATCTGAGTCCTATGATGATGTGCGTACAGATGGAGAGAGTGAGATGTAGGGGTGGGGAGAGTGGGAGGATTGAGAGGAAGTGATGGAATGGAAAAAGTGAAAAACGTTTAGATGAAGTAATGGAAAAGATGGGAATGAGGCATGTGTAATCTTTTGGCGGTGGTGTAAAGATGGAGTAAAACAAATAATAATGAAATAAAATTTGAGGAGAGCACATGTTTTGGCAAGGGTGAGATGAATATGGAAAAGCAAAGTGTATGTGTGTCACGTTGATGATAGCTGGATTTTTTCTGGTTCTTCTTCAACCGATTCAGTTCCAGCTGCTTTCTTCACTTGGCGCCACTGTTCAATCCTTATTTTCCTGTTGCTTGAAGATCCCAAATGCAATATTCCTTACAGCATTTTATCCCCAAAATGTCCTACACATTAAACTCAAATATGATGTAATATCATGTAATTAAAATGATAAACATTTAGGGAATTTAAGGAGTGAGAAGAAATCTGCAATTAATTCATATAATCACTCACTAACAAAATTTAACCTCTAATTGACACATTTAAGCTCAAATAAGGTACAAAAGGGTCAATATTAGGTACATTTATTTCATATAAAATAAGGATTTATCAAAGATTTAGTGGTACAACATACACTTACCCGATTACCTATTCTTTCAATTCCACCAAGCATACGTAGCTGATCCCGAGTGATGTCTTCATCCGCTATCTCTACCAAAACCCTATACAATGTACTCAGTATCATATTCCATATAGTTAGTCAATCATAGTTGCAATTACTTTTGTGCACATTTAAATAAGCAATATTTAAATATTTGACATTTAAACTTACTTGTCACCCTCTTGACTAGAGCACATACGAGAGACCGTGTTGAAAAATGTCTCCTTCTCTTCCATAGGCTTCTTCCTCTTCTTATTTGGCTTTGTTAAAACCCATGGACATTGAATTGCTGGTTTTATTGTCCTCTTAGATCTCTGTCGCTCTTCTCCCTTGTCCCCTTTATACCGCTATCTTTATTTTCCCCTTCTTCGCCACTTTCTTCCTTTTCTCCTTGTTCAAGTTGTTCTCCACCTTCTTCATGTCTCCCTTCTTGGCCTCCTAAATCATCCTCTCCCTTTTGACCTATATGGTTTGCAGATTCATCTACTCTATGCTCATCTATCTCTTATATGTTGTCCTCATCAGCGCCAGTATCGGCTTGGACTTCATGCATATCAGCAACTTCTTCATCACCATCTCCTGGTTTCGAAACAATTTCAGCAGTAGATGTAGCCTGAACTTATGCTTCTCCTCTATCCTGAGCTGCACGTTTAATAAATCTTCCTCAACCACATTGATTAGCTTCTTCTGGTCTTGTTCAATGATGGCCAATAGCTTTCCGTGGAGGTCTTTTAACTCCTACATGACCTAACTATAGAAAGGTGAAATACATTACTTCCTAATGAATTCAAAGATATAAATCTAAACACCTACAGGGTTTAAATAGGCAATATTTTTTGACTTGTCCTCCTCCTCTTTCACTTCTTTAGTCCCACTCAGTTTATATAATAAACCCATATAGCTTGTCCTCTCTTTCGCTACCATCTACCACACCCTCTTTTCAGTCCAGAATTTAATTGGATTGGTTGAGTGATGGTCCACAGCTTTGGACAATGGAAAGCGCTCACCAAAGTACAATGGCACATGAGGTACAAATGTCAAACATTAGTAAATCAAATATGTAATAACAAAACAAAAATCTGAGGCCCATACCATCAATAAATATAAGTAGCCTCCAACATTGCAAGTCCCAGCTTTATTGTTCCTATACATTTTAACATAATCACCTACTTCTTTCTACACATCTCTTATAATGTATGTTGTCCAATTGTAATGCCTAAAGCCATTCATGGTACAATGCATCACCTTCATAGCTTGTCACTAACTTTGATGCTTGCAGTGGGAGCTAAAAAAGTCCCCAGAGTGTACAACATAAAGAGGAACTCAAAATTATCGTCATTTTGACAGGACATGATATCACTTAGAATCTTCTTGTAAGGGACTCTACAGTACTTCCGCCTTAACCACATAAAGGCCTCATCCTCTTCGTCTGCATCACCTCTGACCTCCTCCCCCACATGGGGAAGACCCAACAATTGTGCAACATCCCCTACCTCAATTGCATCTATCTTACCCTTGATTCTAAATTGATTTGTCGGGGGATCATAAGATTGCATAAAAGTGACTAAGAGGTCACGAGGTAGCGTGGTCATCCCACATGTAGAAGATCTGCGAATCCCAACCTCTCTACTCTAGCCTTTAAACTTCCATGATCATTTATGAAGTCAACCAATGACTTGAACTTTCTGAGTGAGCAGCGAGTGTGAAAAGGTACATTTATGGTCCTTGGTTTCCTCTCTGGGTTCCCCTTTGCAAGCTTGACTTGTTTGATGTAATTCAATTTCTCTTCGTAGGCCAACTCTTTCCATGCCTTTTCAGCCTCTCTGGCCTGCTCCCGCATCTCTTCCAACCCTTCCTCTTTCTCACAAACTCATTCTTGAACAGCATGTAACCACTATGAGCTACTTCAATTGCCACTGGAACACTTGGCACTGCTTCACTTTCCATCTTCCTAATCGTTTAAAATATTGGTGATATGTGTAGTCAATAGCATATGTCTAGTTGTCAAAACATAAACTGAAGTTGTCAATGAAGGAAGTACATATATTGTCAATCACCTATGTTATGACTTCTAGGCCAAGTCTATTATCCTGTATGTCTTTTTTCGAATTGATAATTCTCTCTTTTTGATAGATGACATTGAACTTTCTTTACAAGGATATAAAGCAAACACTAACAGTACACTTGTACTGTTGTCCTCAAGTGGAAGAAGGTATTTACAACACAAAATTTTTTATAGACGAAGGAAAATCATTATAGACCCAAATATAGCATAGCCAACAATTGCAATCATTACCAAAGGTTTCAACATATCGGGCAATGTACAGATTCGCATGATCAATTCCTACTTCAAGCCATTTAGCATATTAAAAAGATCATTCAATAATGAGAAGCATGAGTAGGAAATACAATCACTAATGTTTTAGTTTGTGACTTGGGGGACCCACTTCCTACTAGATTCAAACATGATAATTTGACAACAAATTCAGAGAGCATCCTCTAAACGTTGCCTATCACACTTTGAAATTCAGATACCAACAAAAGTTAAAATTACGCTTTCCAAATATGTCACTATGAATTGGCATATCATAATTGCACAATAGTATGTATATATGCAACACTTAAAGAAAAGAAAGGGCAAAGGCCCAACACTTAAAGCATGTAACCACTATGAGCTACTTTTAGGTGCGGTCTAAATGAAGTATTTTTTTAAACCGTACTTTCTATGATACAGTTTAAATGATATTTATATTTACAAAAATGCCACCGGTCATATTTTTTAGACCGTATCTCTTAGATGCGGTTTAAAAGAGGCGGTTTAAAAAAGCATTTTTCTACTAGTGTATACGTTTCATCTTCTTTCACAAACACATAACCAGCTTCCTTACATGCCAACAATCAAATAAACGGTGCGAAAATAAGGATTACAAAGCTGAAAATATTCTAAAACAATTTCAAGTATGGACAACAACAAATCCACTGAAAAGATAAGAAAAAGATAGTATTTTCCATATTGCATACGAGTCCAGATTGTTTTTTTCTTTGAAGGCACCACCGAGTCCAAATCATACCTCCCTTCTTTTCTTTGTGAAGGCTCCTTTTGCTTCTCTCACTTAGAGACTGTGACGGATATAAAATAAAAATTGGAACCCTGCTATAATGTAATGGAGAAACATAGAGTGAATCACAGAGTTAATATATCCCATCTCTTGCCTTGTGTCATATCATATATCATTAGAGGAAATTAATCCTTTTTCATTTTAGAGTTCTTTACAACTTCCAAAACAGAGAGAAATTGGAAGGGGCAAAAAAAAAAAAAGAAAGAAAAGAAAAGATGAGATCCTTTAAAACACAGGAATTGTTATGTCCATATCCTACCCCCGTCCAACATTAGAAAACGACATATAATTCCTAAAAGGAAAAAAAGAACTAATCTTTGTAACTGTGAGAAAGCGTTTTATATAGATAGTTACAAGCCATGAGAAATAGAGTAACAGAATGAAGGGCATGTGGATGCAAAAGAAAGAAGCAAAAGCAATCCTTTGAGCATGTAACTAACTTACATTAACACTGGGTCGAAATGTACGAGTTATTATAACGATTGTAGCCTTTACAATGTTACAGCATAACCCATGAACCTAACTTTTATACATTCAAAGTGCGGCTCCAAATATATATTTCCACTTTCCAGTATTTAATACGCTTAGTCTTGTGAATAATAGAAACTAAACTACCTCCCAAATTTAGTTAGTTTAGTAGAAACAATTGAAGGCAGAGACAAGATGCATGAAAATATATTTAAAAAAACACAAAAACAGAAATGCAACT
The DNA here is from genome assembly GCA_006871305.1 of Vachellia collinsii. Classification (NCBI taxonomy): domain Eukaryota; kingdom Viridiplantae; phylum Streptophyta; class Magnoliopsida; order Fabales; family Fabaceae; genus Vachellia; species Vachellia collinsii. Next base: position 18,101 of record QFDD01000955.1, read on the forward strand.
TACAACATATAAATGGTACCGACAAAGTTCCTATTTCCAAGCTCAAAAATGGACAGTATAAACAACCAACCTTCCCAAAGAGGAGAAAGAAATGGGATTCGTACCAAGAAATGAAAAATGGGGAATTTTAAAGAGCAGCACATTTTATTAGCTAAAGTGTATAACCATTCTTTTCATACAATTATTGATTTCAATCGGAAAGAGGGGATAGAGCAGCATATTGGAAAATGAAAACAGTAAATAAGAAAGATTAATGGAAGAGACGAAAGATGAATAGACCTCACTAAGTGACGGCTCAGATGGAGCTATAGGAAGATGGATTCAAATAGTGAGTCGCTAATGAAACGAGGGAGGGAGAGAAATGAGCATCGCCGGGTTTTTCCTTGTAAGTCGTATGAATTGGCACTAGGTTTTAAACGACAATGGGTTTTTTGAGAAGCTAGGAAGGAAGTTGTCATGTAAGGAAGCTGATTATCTGTGAAAGAAGGAATGTCTCACATGATTGACTTACACATCTACACATGGATAGCAGTTTCACCTAGAGGGCATTTTCATCATTTCCCATAAAATTACTTTACAAAGTTCATGGCAGCGTTTCGGGTTTCCGTGATTCAAATGTAATTTTCTTGTCATTTTCCCTTGTTTAAAGCTTAATAACAGGGGAAAAAAATCTAACCCAGCTGGTTTACCCTGTCCAAAACTCTTAACCATGTTGATTAACAGATTGATTCACTCCTTAACTAATTTGATCGCATGACCTGAATTGAGTTTTAATATCATGCTTGCAAGAAACTGAGTAGTGATATGAATCAATGAACCCATTCTCAAAATCAAACTTCATCTTGACATTGTAGGTGGCGAAGTGCTCTCTCACTTATTACTATCATGTGTAACTCCATCAAGCTCTAAGCTTGCCGTACTGATTCAAAGAAAAACCACTTCATCTTGACGTTGTAATAGTGAAGTTGATGCAATTCTTAAGATCAAAGAAACTTAAAAGAGCAGATATTTTGCAAAATAAGCGAAAGAGGATATCTTCTTGTGACAGTGATGTTGGATTATGGTTGATAGACGTTTTGTGTATTAGCTCAAGTTGATTAAGAAAAATGCAAACAAGTGTTATCGTGGATGATGACTACCTGCAATATTTCCTTCAGTTTTCTATATTGGGAGGAAACTGCTATGTATGTGAGTTATGGAAGAGGAAGAGATAACGAAGCCTCAATTTTCTCTTCCTTATGAAGCTATAATTCAAAAGAATTTATGAGGTCATATGACTCTTGAGTTATTTATGAAGGTATGAGTTATATGCAAAGCATGCTAATATAAATATGGCTCATATGCTCCTCATTCGTAGACACAAAAGAATCTCTTTCCTCTAGAACACAAGTGTGTGTGTTCTCTCTTCTCTTCCTATCTGTGGTGAATTTGATGTGCGTCCATAACTGGTGTTCGATTGTGATCTGGTTTAGTATGGGTATTTAAGAAAGTATATTGCACTTCAGGTCTGCCTATAAGCTCACAAGTGAAACTTTTGTTGATTTTTTCCCTCTATTTAAGAAGATGTGCTTTTAAAATTTTGACTGTTTTAGGTGAAGGAAAATCTAAGAAATTTTTTGGGTTAAGGGTCATTTTTGCCCCAGATGTTTCCGTGAAGTATCACTGAGCATCTAAGAGTTTTTTTTGGGTGCAACATCACTCTAAAAATTTTAAATAGGCTCAATATTGTCTCACTGTTAGTTTACCAAATCAAGATAACATTCAATTAACTGTGGAGGCAAAATTATTACGTTTTTATACTTTAGGGGCAACATCAAGCCTATTTAAAATTTTTAGAGTGAAATTGTACCCCAAAAAATTTTGGTGTCCAGTGATACTTCACAAAACTTCCAGGGTAAAAATAATCTTTAACCCGAATTGTTTTCATCTTTTAGCTACCTACCTGGGATCAAGTTTCTTCTCATTTTCTCAATTTTGTCACAGTGGCTAGGGAAGAAGCCCAAGTAAGTGATATCACATATACACAAATGAATTTCATCAAATTCCAAACGCATGTACATCATCAAGAACCTAGATTAATAGTTCATACTATTAGAATAGAATTTGACCAAGAGAAGTATTGTTATAAAACACAAGAACACTTTTTTTAATACTCAAGTGTTGAAGATAAAATGAAAGAGTGTTGTTAATACTCAAGTTCTAATAGTGATACTCGAGTGTTTATAAAGCATTTTGTTGTCAACGCTTTCAATGGTTCTTGAGTATGCTCAAAAGAGTTGTGAATGCTCGAGTACTGGAAGTGGTACTTGATTTTTAATAAGTTTTTCTGAAGGGAACTGTTTACTTCACTTTCAATACTTGACTCTTATGAGCCCATACTCAAGTATTGACAGTTTATGAAGCATTAGAGCAAGCACTTCCTTTAATTCTAGAGTATTCTTTGGAGTATTGAGTTTAGAAGAGAAGTTTTAAGTTCAATACTTGAGTATTATAGCATAATACTTGAGTATTGTTAATACTCTTATAGCTACTCGAGTTTTTGTGAAAGTATTGTTGTTCAAAAATGGTTTTATCAGCTTGATATGCGAGCATTGTAGTGCAGCACTCGAGCATGTTACCAATACTTTCATGAGTACTTGAGTGTTCTTGGAAGTATTGAGTTTTGAAAACTGATTTTGCTCAATGATACTCGAGTATTGTGATTCAATATTTGAGTGTTGTCAATACTTCCACCAATACTTGAGTATAACTGAAAGTATTGAGTTTTAAACTATCTTTTCTTAAAGCAATACTTGAGTATTAACATAAAATACTCGAGTACTCTCAATACTTTTATCATTACTTGAGTACTCCTTGAGAGTGTTGTGAAAATAGTTTGTTTCTAAAACTAAGTACTCGAGTATGAACTATTATACTCAAAAATTGATATATAATTCACAATTCCTACAAAAACATTTTTGTCATCATCAAAATATTATCTCAACACATATTAACGCATAGGTGTTCATAATTCATCAAGATATATGTTATCATGCTTCAAGAAGGCATATATTAATTCCAAAACGCATACATCATGCAACACAACTTAAAAGCATAGTCAACTTGGCTCTAATACCACTGTTAGGATTGGAAACTATAGCGGAAGACTAAAATTTTTCCCAATCCTTTCCAAGGTTCTGTTGAAGGCTTTTAATCGTGTAGTCAAGAAATGTACCTTTCTTGGAGCTTTTTCTTTTTCTCTCCTGCTCTGTTTCAAGAAGCCAACAACTACGATCAGCTACATCTACCGATATCCACATGAATGGTGTTTTCAACATGAACGAGTGCAAGCGCCTCTGGGTCCGACTCTTGGATCTCCTTCTCACTCTATTTCTCTCCCAAGTTTTTGATTTGCAAAATTTTTTTTATCATTAATCATTAATGGAGAACTTTGACCATCTATTTATAGACACTCAGAGCTTATACTTTCAAATTTTATGACTACCCAATTCACATGACATTACGACTACCCAATTCATCTATAAACCGATACGAATTATCTTACATCTACATCACATCCCTTTTGTCACATGATATTCTGGTCAAGGATGAGGCATGGAGATTGTCATCCTCATATTCCTGACCATTGCTTTCTCGATCCCTAAGTAGTTTGACTAAAGAGATGGAATTACCTTTCCATCACAATATGGCCATACATTTCTTAGACTCACTCATTAAGGGGCCCAACAATATCTCTCTACTAATGTGAGGGACAAATCCTATCTTGACCTTTCATATTCCTCTGCATAGCCTTTATCATCACTTGGTCAAAAGTAACTTTTGACTACGTCAAAGCTGAGTGACTCTCATATAAGAATCCATGATAATCTCAAGTCAAAGGCACATTGACTTAGTCGTTTGTGAGACAAGCTCATGACATGAATCCATGGAGCTACCTCACAGCTGGTCAATCCAGTATCTTGTACTCTTACAAGTGCCTATAACTTTGACTAGTATCTCCATACATTTCAAAGTCATAATAGCCTTATTTCTTATTTTCTCTAGTATAGATGATCGGCTATGGATATTTAAGATAATCCCTATGATATATCCAAGGACATATTATCACAACAAACATGCAAAGATTATGATAACGTAATTGAATGATTCATTAATTAAAAATACTCAGAACGCAATGATTGGCCCTAGGACACAATTTCCAACATCAACCTCTAAGTCCAAGGCAGAAGCAACCTCAAAGTTGAAGGAAGTGTCATCAGGGAAGAGGAAACAAACTCAACTTACATGCTCTCAATATAACTTATGAAGCTCTCAACAAACAATTGATCCACCTTTAGCACTAAGGAAAAGGAAACAAACTAAAGTGCCATCCTCTCAATATAACTTACAACAACCAAAACATACTAATCAAACACGGTTTTTTTGCCTTCCGGTTCGATACAGAATGATTGCACCCAAAATATTGCAGTATAGTGGGCAACAATCATTCTTCTTGAGGAGCGGTTTATTGGTTATTCTAGTCTAACTTGGTTATTGAAAACATGCTAAACTTGGGTGAAAAGGGGGGTTTTGATTCAGTAAATGAAAACAGTGACGCAAAATACAAGAAATGTGTGTTGTAAAATATTTTTGATCTTTTTGATAATTGAAAGTTTGCTTTGGATTAAAAGGGATGTATGAGAAACAGACTCTAGTGATGGGAGCTTAGCTTTCCTTGCTCTAACTTAAACACAGGAGTTTAATCCTTCTGAGTCTAATTGAGAAACCCTAAGTAATCACCTAGGTCCAATGGTTTAATTAATGCAGTTCACTTGAGTTCAAGTTAACGAACATTCCTTAAAACATTGTTAAATACCACTCATAATGTAAAAGGATGAATGATGCTCAAGTCCTCAATGAATTGCAATCACAATCCTAGAAACCAAACGAACAACTAACCACCAACAATCATTGATAACTAGGTGAACACAAGGAATCAAGTCTGAAATATACATATACTAATCAACATGAAACAACATCCGATCTAAATACATAGTCCAATCAAAGGTTCACAAATCTGTAAACACCGTTGCACAACAGTAGGAATCTCTAAATCTAGAAATCTCTACAAATACTCAAATGCAATATTAGACTAGGAGTACTCCCCAATGAATCCCAGAGCTCAGGCCTTGCTCTCCATCACCAAGAGGCTAAGATTTTAGCCTCTCATAACTTCAAGGACACAGCTGCAATTATAGTAATGTTCTGCCATGAGGGAGGTGGAAATGAAGATGGAAAAACGCAAAAGGAAGAGGTAAGGAAGGTTTGAATGGTTGGGAATGGTGGAAGATGGAGTAAAATGTTGGAAAATGGAAGGAGGTGAGTGTAGTTTGATGGCTACTTCAGAGGGGGAGAGCTAGCTTCAAGATGATTCTCCAAATCTGCAGAATGAGGCTGATTTTCGTGGTGGCTCTCCTTTTGTTGGGTAGAAGGCTGCTGATCAAATCCAAAATACATAACTGCACTTTCACAAAATTAGGTCGCGACTTCACTATAATTACTTCGCGACTTATACAGCTTTATGTCGTGACTTATACATAATATGTCACAACCTAAAAGGTCAACAAAGCCTCTGAAGTTGCAGACAAGTCGCGACCTATTATTTATGGTCGTGATGTAAATGGTCCAGTGGCACTCTTCTGGTAAATTTCTTCCTATCATGAATTGTATTTCCTTTAGCTTCATCTTTGGGCATTGAATATCTCCTCCATATACCTACAACAAAAGCAAAGGCTTTGTTAACAAATCAAACACTAAAAATTCAACGGTATGTACAGTTGAAAGAGATAATTTACCCCTTTTCCCTTTTGTGTCAGTGATTTTTGCAATCCATGGGTCGATATAGGCAAGAGAGGCTCAATTGCATGCAAGACAGGGTAAAAGGGTTACAGAATGCCCAAAATTAGGTAGGAAACCATGTAAATAGTAGTGTTTATTACATACAAAACTCAAACAAGGGCAATAGAGTCAAAGCTCACAACAAACAATTGATCCACCTTTAGCACCATCTGTGACTCAGCTCGAGAATGTGTCAAAGGAAGTTCACACAAGGGCTGAAGGCTATCTAGATGTGGTGGACCCACCAGATGGAATGCACAATGGGTCACTCAACATAGGGATCGACAAAGATAAGTACAACAAATACTTTGCTTATTTAAATTTTTTTCCAATAGTATATTTGAATTTGGATTATTTCAAGAGTGAAATAAGAATTGATCTTACTCCATATTTTGCTTAGTGCAAAAGTTGGTTGAGCATTAATATGTCATATAGTCTTGAAGTAGTTAGGCATTTCTACTGCAACATGGAGTTATAAGCAATAGTCAATAAGGACAATGGTGAGTCTTAGTACTACATTCATACACAGATAACACGACACAAAATTGCCCTATCACCTGATATATTGAATGTCCTCTTACAAACTGATGTCGATGATGGACATTAGATGAAGACATACACTGCCCAGAAGATTTATGAGTTACTGAAAAAGAAATCATACTATCTAGGTGTCCTTTATCTAAAGCCTATGGATTTACTAGATATAAATAAGCTAATTCACTACATATACTCAAGATGTATGGTGAATAAATGACATAACTATATACTCATATTAATGAGTATAACTATCCTGTCTTGGCCTCCATAGCTGAAATGGAATAGAGAAACATTAGGGCTATGGTTTTTGAGGAGATGAAGAAGGTGATTGAATCAAAATCCACCCAAACTCCACTTCAATAACCTCAATTGGTTTCCTACATCTTAAATTACCATAAGATTTGGTACTTGGAAAAGGGAGGTAGAATAAACAATATCCTAGATTCAAAGCAACCCGTCTCCGTAGGATTCACATCTCTATACCTTACAAACGATTTGCATATGTTGGAGTGAAGCAAAGAAAAGTTGAACAGGGAAATAGACCTCAATCATCTGAACCCTCTAGTGTCCCACCCTTTAATGGTGCTCATGTTAAAGACATTTTTAGAGAGGAATTGGATGGGTTTGAAGGATGAGTGGGTTAGGCTTACAATGCATTTCATGATTATGTTCATAAAAAGTTTGATGCTATGCTGGAATGGTTACAAATGTTCTCATCCTATATTGATATGCTTCAAAAGACCTTTAAACATCACATGAATTCACTAGAACAACATATTCATGATTTGAAGTCATCTCTTACCCTGATAAATACATCTATGCCTCCAACAGGTGAATCTTCCTCTCAAGTCTCGGATTCCTCAAATGATCATCTATATTTCGCTCCAATAGTAATGTATTTTGAACACAATTTGTACTATTAATGTTATTTCTCAAGTGTTTATGACTTATTTTATTATTTATGTAACCATGCAAGTAAGTTTAGGTGTTTAATTACCCATCACTTGCACATCTCCATAATAGATTTCCTTCACAATGATATGTTAACCATGAGTTTCTGTTAACTATGATGTACTTATGAACTGCTTATAGTCAAAGGTCTAAATTTTCATTGTTAAAAGATTGTTTATTTACAAGTTTCTCTTACACATCAGGTACCTATCACTTGCCTATAGTCAAAGTCACTAATTATATTGATAATTAAGACAGATGTTTAAAGTAATGTGATTTATTGTTGACTAAAAGTCACAATTTTACATACCACAACCATATTGTAACACAAAATACAATAGGGAATCAATAAACCAAAATACAACAAATTATGATTTTTTGTTGAAGGTACAAGTTGCACATGCATCATCATATCTTTATCTCATCCTTTGCCACACAATGCATAAATTTCTAAAGTTTAGAAAAGGCTTGTCCCTAAACATGGCAGCTCCACGATAGACTTGTCAAAAAAAGAATTCCATATCATTAATAACTAAACAAATTAATCAACTACACATGTATGCTAAATGAACTAGCTTACCACAACATATACATCCCACACAGCTTCTTCTGTAATAATTAAATTTGTAACATTGTCCCACCTTAAATTATTTCCATTAGGGCCATACAACATTTCAAACACTGTTACCAAATCATGCTTCAAGCTCTTCATGCGACGGAGTATATATTTCCCTTCAAGCCACATCTACTAACCCTTTCTTCCATCCTATGTTCTATCTATGTTAAGTAACCAGCATTGAATCCTCTTGTTCATATATTGTCCTCTAAGTTTCATGTTGACAAGTACATCGACAAGTATCCCCTCCTCTTCCACAGTCCACACATGCCATCGACAAACATTACCTATTAATTACCCATATGTCATTTTTAAAAAAATCCAAATAAAAAAAATCATAATGATCATACTTGTAGCTCCTATGCTAGTAATGTTAGTTGATGCATCCATTGCTTTAACTCCGTCCATCGCTCTTTCATTGATGATATCTTTGTTAGGGTTCATTTTTTGGCCAAAGAAGACAGTGAAAACACACTCAATGTATTCTTTAATAAATACATATTTTTTAAAATTTCATTTTACATTTATTTGTTATTAAGGTAATATGGGTATTTCACACAATCTTCCTACCTATTTGCTATCATTTTAATCTAACCAAATAAAAATTTCCCTATTAAATCATTTTCCATTCCAATGCATACCAAACATCTCATGCTAAAAAATTCTCTATTCTCTTCTATTCCATTCTCATCAAGTCTTTATTCAAACGGACCCTAACAGGTTAAGATTGTTTATTAAGATTTTTAGGCTCATAATATTTGTTTGTTAATATTTTTTGTATAATCTAATTTTGATTCTCAAGAAAATAAGAACAACTAATGAAGTGAAAGGACATGTCACATGTGAGAGGGAAGAGAAATTAGAAGAAGTTGAAAAAACAAATATGAAAAGACAAGTAAGCGGATAGCTTGGATTTAGGAATCATACGTGCAATTGGCATTCACAGGCAAATTTTTGTAATTTTCATCATATAAATATGTGTGTGTAATATTTCTTAGGGAAAATTCCAAAAAAAAAACCTTTGAAATTGGGAAAGGACAATTTAGGGTCTCTAATTTTCATATTCCCAAATTAGGGCTCTGGACCAAATAGGAATTTTGAAATCTTAGCGAAAAGACCGGATTGCCCTTATTTGTTATGGTTGTCTCAAAGAATCAGTTTGCATTTCTTCCCATTTCTTCGATGACACTGGCAACGTTCTCCAATAGCCGTGTTTCTCCTGCTTCAAGTGTGTTTCTCTGCGTTTCTCCAACGGCCGCATTTTCTTCACATTTCTCTAATGACACTCGCAACTTTTCTTTACATTCTTCCTCTTTTCGATGCTTCCCATATTCGAAGGATGAGACTCTCTCTTTTTTATTAAAAAAAACACACACACACAAAACAAGAAGAATCAATGAAACTACTGGACATTATTACAAGAGAGGGAAATGTGAAACCTAATCTCAAGACATATAACGTGCTCATGAGAGAATGGTGTAAAACAAACATGTTTGAGGCATGGAATGTCGTGTATAAAATGGTAGCAACCGAAATGACGCCGCATGCTGTTACTTTTGACACAATGGCAACAACTTATTTTCATAATAGAGAGACAGCCAAGGGCGAAGCAGTGATTTTAGAGATGCAAAACAATGGTGTGAGGCCTAATGAGAGAACTTACAGCATCATTATCAGTGGATACTACAGGTAAGGTAAAATAAAGGAAACTTTGAGATTTGTGTGCAGGATGAAGGATATGGGGTTGCAAGCTAACCTATCATCCTCAACCCATCCGAATGAGGGTTGAGGATGAGAGCTTCTTCCTCTCTCTCTCTCTCTCTCTCTATTTTTTCTTAATATAAGGCTCTCATTCGGATTAGGACACTCTCATTCGAATGAAAGTCTCATCCTCAGCTCATCCAAATGAGAACTGAGGATGAGAGCTTTTCTTTTGTTTTTTTTTAAATCTGAACTCTCATCCTCAACCCATTCGAATGAGGGTTAACGATGAGAGCTTCTTCCTCACTTGAAGCTCATCACTCAAATATGTTCACATTAATTCAAGCCCCATTAAGCATATATGAGCAAGAAGATAAATAGCTCACACACACACACTTGATCTCTCTAATTTCACACACATTGACATTAATTGCCGGCAACAAATAATATAGCATCAGTGTGTGATCTTTGTTAGAATAGGTCCTTCTAGTCTCTCTTTGGCTACATGCTTAACACGAAGATCTATTCCCTTCATCATCCTTGAAAGAGATGACTGTTTTGCTTCTTTATGGAACAAATATTCCTACAATCACCTTCACCTTCACCTCAAAAAGCAATTCTGTGAGCTTCCTCAAATGTCATTCCCACACTCTTATCCTCAGTACATCCCACACCCTTATGTGCATTAAATCATAATTCCAAATACAATTAACAAACCAGACTATGCGATGACAAAATCAAATTCAATATAGTAAATCATTCAAATAACTATATGATGACAAAACTAGACTATGTGATAACTCCATCTCTTTTCATCGTATTGACAAATTCAATATAGTAAATCAAATTCTAATATATCAACGTTAACAACTATACATTAAGTATTGACAAAATCCGTATAAGGAATGATAACAAACTAGACAGACTAACTAAGCTATTCATTTGAATGAATCACTTTTATCATTTGAATGAAGAACTTATCTTCAATTCATTTGAATAATCTCTTGAAATAACACTCAACGTTAACAATTATTGCTTAGGTATTGACAAATTTAGCATAGGAAATGATGACAAAATAGATAGGGTGTATCAGAAAAAGCCTAAGATGATAAAAATAAATTGAAACAAGGTGTACTATTTAACCTGACCGAATTTCTTGAGCAGCTAAACAAATCTGGAACTGGAAATATACTATATCGCCTGGTCTTGTTTAAGGTATATGTGTATTCATTTGAGCAACAATTTGTTTGTCGATATACATATAACTATGTGATGTATCAAAGACCTACCACAACATATTGAAACACTAAATACTTTAAAAGTATCGTTTTGAGAACTTGTATGAGGGTCCAGTTGATAATGCTTATGCTATTGCAATAGGGAATCTTGAGGGACCTCTCATGCTTTTATGTGTCAAACATAATTCTAGCATCTGATAAGGGAAGATTTGACACCTTTCTCCATGTCTTCTCCAATAGGTTGAGACACTTAGACCATCTCATATGAATACGCACTCCAAATGAAGAATGATTTTCATTAGGAAGACAAATATGAGTTATCCGAATCAATATGTAAGACTCATGTATTATCCACCCACTATCGTACCTCATTTGAATGTCCTCTGTAACAAATTTGAATGTATTTCTCATCTTCAAATTAACCGGATGTGAACTCGAGATAAAGCCTACAATCTTTCCTAATTCATTCGAATGAGTACTGGTCCTCATTCGAATGAATGGCTCATTTTTCCAAATACTCTGTAGTAGAATAAACACTTCATTCGAATGTGCTCTTCTAACCATTCGAATGAATTTTCCATCCTTAGCATATTCAAATAAAGACTCGCGATAAGACACACAATTTCCCATAATTCATTCGGATGAGTAATCTGCTTCATCCGAATGAGCCCCTTATTTTTCCAAAAAAAAAAATACACTTCATTCAAATGAAGTTTCTCACCAGTCGAATGGATTTCCCATCTTCACTGAATTCGAATATGGACACTAGATAGGAGTTGCAATTGTTTAGGATTACTTGTTCTTTCGTGAGAATGAGCTCGTTACCCATTCGAATGAATTCCTCTTCTGCAGCTTATCCGACTATGGCCTAGAAATAGAGCCTGTGTTTTTTCAATAATACATTTGAATGAACTATCATTCATTAGAATAAATTACATATTTTCCAATCTTACATTTATTGCAATTGCAGTGTTGCTCACCTTATCATATTTATTGCATTCATTGCACATTAATAAATTCAATATGGTGTTTCAAACATTGTGTTGGGATTAGAGTAGTAGTACACAATGAGCATGCGATAATGGTAATAAGATAATGGTAATATTAGCATACTAATGATAATGTGATCTGTCTCAATATTTCTCAAGAACAAATGATGCTCATATGCACATGCCTTTCCGACTCTTATTGAAGCGTTGACCTAAACACTACATCCACACACCTAAATATAAAGAAATTGAAGATACCAGGGTACATTATCTACTCATTTACAGCCAAGAGAGGAAGGGGGCAAAATCCATATAGCAATCCCAACATCATAGTACAAATAACTACAATAAAATTTCTTTCTCTCAAAATCAATCTGCATTTGTTGTCATTTCCTACTCTATTTTTGTCATTCCGTATTCTATTATTGTTAATAGAGGTCATTCAAATAAGTCATCTTGAAGGTTCATTCGAATATCCAGAAGATGAGAACTTCATTCGAATGAGTCACAAGGTTCATTCGAATGAGCTTTCAAAACCAATATTCATTATTGTTATTCCCTACTCGATTATTGTTATTTCCTATTCCGTTGTTGTTATTCGAATGGATATCTCTTTTTTCATACATTCTTCACAATATACACAATTAACTAAAAATATCATAATCTTATATCAGTACCAGTCCAACTCTAATTGAAAATAAATTAATGAGGACAATTAACTAAAAGAAACATACAAGAGTAAGAAAATGATTAAATCAAAAAGTTAAAGAGTAGAGAAATGATGCTAAACAAAAGACAAAAAATACATGAGCTAGAACTATATTAGCTAGTTATACGTATGAATTCACCTTATCATCAACATCAATGAAATTTCACACATATGTTACTTCATAGCCCAAGTGTTGAAGGTATATGCAAACTTTTAGGTTAAGCAAATGATCACATACCATGTTAACGCACAATTTTTGTATGAACCACGAGTAAATACAGAACAAGGCTGGGCAAAAAACAAAAATATAGAAATAAATAAATATGGTATAAATGTTTGACATTTTTCAGATACTCTTTAACTTATTAACATTTGAAATAAAGTAATTGTTAAGAAGTGACTACATCCCATAGAGGATAGAAGTAAAAGCCTGTAAGCATCGTAAATCCACTCCACCTAGTCATTTTTATACACAAAACTAAATTACGAAAGGCACATCTGTGGTTATCCAAGGAAAGTGGGATACCGATGCTACACATATTATTGAATACACACATTAAACATTAAACATACAAGATCACAAGATTCAAATTCTGAATGGGAAAGCCAAACTTGAATCACAAATCGTAAATTGGATTGCATAGCATAACTCAAAAGGAACATTCTACACGAATGATGTATCTCTAGTTTGAGCAGCAAAAATAAACTTAGAGCAGTTAGTTTCATATTCGAATTGATTTGTCATTCGAATGAAAAAATGTTCATTTGAATGAAGAGTGAGAAAAATATAACATAATATTCTCTAGCCATATTTGAATGTACTGGAGATGGATTTTTCATTCGAATGAAAAATTGGTTTATTCAAATTAATAGTAAAAAATATAACATAATATTCTCTAACCATATTCGAATGTATTGGAGATAGAATTTTCATTCACATGAAAAAAAAATGTCATTCGAATGAACTATAACTGAGATCAACCCCTTTAATCTCATTCTCCACACAATTTCCAGTTTTGATGACATACCTGACCTCGGTTTCAGCTCTTTCAAGCTTCCCACTCCTTGGTACTTCATTTTTTTTCTTTACATTTGGAGATATGTTTTGTTTCAGTTGCTGTAGAAATATCCACACCTTCGATTGTTTTTCTTTTCATTTAATGTTCGGGCATTAATTGGTATGTTGTAGTGCGCAATTGGTGTAGTAGTTCTCTCCTTGTTCTGTGATGATAGGTTGAGCGAATTAAATCCTGCTAATGCTTTAAATTGCATTTATACCAAGATTACGTTCTATACTGAATGATAAAATAGAAACACCGATGATTACTAATCTCCTTCAATATGCCTATTTTGTACATTTACCCTCATTTCTCCATTGTCTACTGGTTCATATACTCTTTTCATGGGAGTGGGCATAATAATATTTTGCATCTCTTCATTGGGTTGCATTGCAGTTAAAGCTAAAGTGTAAGACATTGACTAAGGATAATATGAAAGCCATCTGCTGTAAGGCATTCGAATGAATATGTAAGACATATTATCCACGCTAGAGAATGGATGCAACAGGGTGAAGACAAAGATGGGAAAGTAACTTACCGTTGGCAACTTTCCGACCTTCTTCTCCGTCGCCTTTCACCAACTTTTTCATGGTTTCCCATGCGCATATTAGTTGCATCTTTTCCTTTTTTTTAGTCATTTAACTTGGGACAATATGGTCTTTTCACAAAGATTTCAAAATCCCTATTTGGTCTAGGGTCCTAATTTGGGAATATGAAAATTGGGAACCTTAAATTGTTCTTTCCTAATTTCAATGAGCTTTTTTTGGCAGGAAAAAAAGTAATATTTCTTGTATTTATTAATTTTAAACTTACATTATAATGTATTTATATATACATATCTTTTTATTTTTAAATTATGTTTTTATTTTTTATGTTAACATTACATTACTTTTCTTTAATAGTCCTTTCTTATTGTTCCTCTTAGATTTATATTATTACATATGTATATAATATTCTTTTTATTCAATTATTGTGTTATTAGCCTGATCGAACAATCTGACCAAACATGAGTCATTGATGTTTCCAGTTTAGCCTCAGGTTTGACTTTTAAAACATTTAAGAAAGTTGAATTATAAATTAACTCATTAAACTGCAATGAACACCCCAATGACAGAGCAGCAAAAATTGTGTAAAGATTACGATATATAAAGCTGAGGTGCAATATTAATATTGAAATCCATACAACTTATTAATAACGAAATCCAAAATACAAATCACAAATAAGTGTCCAAGCAATGACAAAATATATAAGAGAAATACAAAGGAAAACGAAGGCGTACAATGAAAGATTAGACAACAATCTACCTAACATTATTCAACTCATATCTTAATATCAAACAAATTTTTAAATAGAGCAAATTCAACACACAATACCTTAAAGTGAAGTAGAGTTGGAATTTTTGAGCAGCTTATCAATGAACATTCCTAGGTTTTGATGAGAAGAACCACCAGGCCTAGAGCTCTCCTCTGCCTTCCGCTTCCAACCAAGAGCCTTCTCTCTCATCTTTTTCACCTCATCTGATCCCTTTATCACATCCACCACAATCCTCCTCACCTCCTCCCTCTTCACCACCGGCCCCACCTCCATACCTATTCCCCACTCTACGCAAGCATACCGGCAATTCGTCGGCTGCTCGCTAAAAAATGGCCAGCACAACATAATCTTGCCGGCACATACACTCTCTATGGTTGAGTTCCACCCACAATGAGTCAAAAACCCGGCAACCGCCGGATGGTTCAGCACCTGCTCCTGCGCGCACCAATTCACTACGAGCCCTCTTCCTTGAATTTCATCCTTGAACTCATCCGATAGAATCATCGATCCACCCTCGACGATGTCCGGTCGTACCACCCATAGGAAATGGCATTTGCTGGAGGCGAGGCCCCAAGCAAACTCGGCGAGTTCGTCACTCGTCATGGAGGTGATGCTGCCGTAGTTGACGTAGAAGACGGAGTTGGATTCCTTGGAATCGAGCCATTGGAGGCAGCAGGTGTCTTCTTTCCAAAGGTTAGAGTCGATGGAGGACAAGAGCCTGTGGTTGTGATGAGTTTGGTCGAAGAAGAATTGGAGAGGGCCGATGGTGAAGATAGGAAGAGAGTACATGGTGGAGAGATATTGGAGTGCGTTTATTTCAAAATCGTCAAAGGTGTTGATGATGATCATGGAGGCTTTACTAGCTCCTTCAACCTTAGTCATTAACCAGTTCAACATGATGTCATCACGGTCGGTGGTTCTCCAGAAGGTAGGCAAGTCTCTAAGTCTAAGATTATTCATTCCTGGCAGCCAATCCACCTTGGTTTGCTCCATGGATCCATTTGTTAGATAACTCTCATCTTCACATTATTAAAAACACAAAATAAATTAGGATTTTTTTTTGCCTGTTCATATGCTAAATACTACATTGGGCACTTATAGTCAGTTGTCTTGCTGTTTTGGATATATTATAAATTTAAGCAAATTATTTAATTATAGTTTACAATGTAATATTTATGTATATTAGTTTATTAATAAAAAAATTAAGTCTAAAAAATAATAAATACACTATTTTATTTAGCTTTTTTAATTTTTTTTTGAAAAGTTAATTGGCTTTGGAGTAGATTGGAGGTAGTATATTGATGGGAATCATAAAACATTAAGGATGATCCCGCAAAGATTTAAATACTATCATATATCGCAGATTTGATTTACAGATTTAATTTGATTTAATTAGTAATTATTTTGAATTTCGATTTAATTAGTAGTTATTTTTTTTATTTCAAATTGATTTAGCAATATCTTGCTATCTTGGATTTGATTTTATTTTATTAGCATTTATTTTAAAATTCAAATTTGATTAGTCCTAAGGTTTGAGTGAGGCTATAAATAGGCCTCACATTTTCATTGTAAGGAGCTTTTGAATTGGAAAAAAAAAATACTTTCTTTCTACCCATTGAATCCCTCAACTTCTCTCCTTTCTCTCTAGTTTCCCTTCCTCCCCTACTCATATTTTCTCCCTTTTTTCCTTCCCTATCTTGCATCATATATACTCTTAATCTAATATTTTGTTTCATTTACAAATGGGTAAAAACTAAAATTAAATTAAATTGCATTGTTGAAAAAATTATGTGTACAGAAAAAACAATTCAGCAGAATGTTTTCCCAGTAAATTTTAGTAGAAGTTGAAGAAAATAATTTTGCAAATCATCATATAATTTCCCTTATATTTTT
>QFDD01000956.1:0-36287 GCA_006871305.1 Vachellia collinsii
AAATACATAGTCCAATCACAAAATCACAAATCTGTGATAAAGGTTTACATGATAGTAGAAATTCCTAGATCTAGAAATTACTAACACAAGTTCAAACATAGATCAAGACTAAGAAAAACTTCCCTAATGAGCCCATGAACTCAAGCTTCGTTCCCTCACCAAGAGACTAAGGATTTAGCCTCTCATTGCTTCCAAAACGCAGCTGCAACCACATATATGTTCTGCCATGAGAGAGACTACAAGAAGGAGTGGAAATGTGAAGAAGAAGGTGATGGGGAAGGTTTAATCGGTTTGGAATGGTGGAAGAAGATAGAAAATGGTGGAAAATGGAAGAGGGAATGGATGGGGGAGTTGGAGTTGAGAGAGGGCAGTGCTGGAGCCTCTCCTCTGCAAATCTGCAGAGTGGAGCTGCTGTGTTCGTGGTGGCTGCCTCCTATATATATGTAGCAGATGAGTGACCTAATTCAAAACGCGTGGCTTCAGCAATAAGCACTTGCGTCGCGACATGGAGCATTTGAGTCGCGACATGGAGCATTTGCGTCGCGACATTAATCATTTGCGTCGCGACATAATAGTGGTAGAGGGCTCCTATGCTTATTATTAGCTCTTGATGAACTTGGGGCTCCTTCTATACTCCATTTTGGGTCTTCAAATCTCCTCCAAATGCCTACAAATAAAGGCAAAGATCTTTGTAGAAGTTAAAGGAATTAAAGATCAAGGCATTCACAGTTTGGATGAGATAAATGACCCATTTTTACCCTTAACTAAGTACAATGCAATGCATGAATCAATATAATCAATAATGGTATAAATGCATGCAAAATAAGGGTAAAGGTGTTATGAAACACCATAAAACACTCAAGAAAACCATGTAAATATTGGGTTCTATCAGATTGACAGCTGCCATGGCAGATTCAAACTTAGAACCACACTTCATCGATTGAAAATGAAGAGGGGAGGAGAAATGGGGCAATGAACTTTTCTAAGTTCTGATGGAGGAGAAAAAAGAACTTTTCTAAATTTTGTTAATCTAATAACAACTTATTTATCCTTAAATGGCGAAATATAATGATGTTGCTGATTTTGGTTTTGTTCCAATACTTATGCCATAGGAAAATAAACTGTACACTCTTCATTAATCGTTAATCTTAAATCATCAGGTGAATGCCTCATTAAAAATATCACCAATGCTTGGAGAGATCAGACATTCAATAATGCTTTAACCACAATAATTCATTTTGATGTAATCACCTTAACTAATTTAATCACGACAACAAGTCTTTTCAGTTGTTGCACCATCACATCGTAGTCTTGATATTTCAATGAATATCACACATTTTAGTCAATATAATGTTTATAGGGGACCCATTTTCGGAAAAAAATTATCGAGGAACTTGAGCAATTTACTATTTGCACTTAATTAGTTTGGTAAATTTGCAAGCGAGGCAGTATAGGCACATGGAAGTAAATGTGATAAAAGTTATAAATGTTGGAAGTACTATGTGTATATATATATGGCCATGTGGGTGTGTGAAAGAAAGAGTTCCTTAAAATGTTATTGAAATATGTTTAAAATGAAGAATATCTTTTGAAGAGCTATGTCCTTATAAATTAAGGAATTTAATTATGTCTGTTCATGAATTAACTTGTGAGGTTCAATCAATCTAACATATAATTATGTCTATTTGGTTAAAGAGGTATATTACTTCAAAATGGTCCGCTTCTATAAATACCTTCAATATCATTCGATTTGAAAATATATAAAAATGAAAGACAACAAGAAAAAAAGAGAAACCTAGAGGAGGAGAAACATTTAGTCTCTTATTAAGTTCTATTTTTTTCCGTTACTTTGTCACCATATATGTTGGGATTGGAGGGTATAGCAGGATATTAAAAAATTTTCCAATCCCAATCTTGAATCTGCCGAAGGCGTTTAAATAGTGTGGTTAGAAGCATATATTTCTTTGATTCACTTCAACATTCGAAAATTTCTTTTTCCTTTCTTGTTCGATTTCAATAAGTCAACAACTACAATCAGCTCCCTCTAATGGTATCCACACAAACAGCTCTCAACAAGAATGAAGTGCTTGCTTCTCATTGTCCAATTCTAGGATTGAAATGACCTATACCTTATTCCAAAATAAATTCCTCATAATGCCAACCCATTTTAGATTTCACAGAGTGCCAAAAGGAAAAAACTAAAAATAAAACAAAGATACAACATCTGCAACTAATTTTTTTTTCACATAGGAAATAAGCAGATATAAATATAACATCATCAGGGTGTCTTCCACCCAATTCATAAACCAACATTAGAGAGAGTGACTATATATTATCGTCAAGTCGAAATGAAATAAGCACAGAGTATGCATAGCCTAAATTTATCGCAATATACATCTCCTACGTATATGTCTCGAAAAGAAGAGGCCTTACAACAAGTAGGCATGAGACTAAGCCTCTGACTCTTTTTCTTCACGTCTACTAGTACTGGGGCCCTCTCCTAAAAAATTATATGAACCACAGGATGAGACATAGAGTCCCAATAACTAACATATAATTTTAAAGAATATGCAAGGGTTATAAGTGGTGAAGCATGGATAAAATTTATTAAAGATGATTGGTAAACAAATATAAACCAAACATAGTAAATTAGAAGTTATAAACCATTCTTGATACCACACTCCTCCTTATACCACTTGTCGTGAACTCTAGCTTATCCTAATGGGTAACGTACCCAACAGTCAACTATCCTCATAAGGTCAAAGAGCCTCCTTCTTAGCCGCTCACAACTAAGTCCAAGATTTGAAGGTGTCATCTCTCTGTGATTGCCCACAACTAGGTCCAAGACTCAAGAGAGTTGATCATTCTCAAGCAGCCCACAAGTAGGTCCAAAACTTTGAAGGTCTAATGTAATATCAACCACTATGATCAACAGTGGAGACTTTTGCCATGGACTTTAAGAATCACCAAACACAACATCTTTCCCATACTTCGTCGCAACCAAAATCTATAATTCAGTCACAACGAATCTACGACATACATATATAATCAATCTAAATCACATTCTCAGTTATATTGTAACACCACAAGAAATAAGGAGTCAATAACACGAGTTATAGTATCAAAATATTATCTCTTCCACCAACAATTCATAAAAATATATAATTTAATTCACATGAATAATTTTCATGTTAATTTACAAATTTGATAATCACATTTAAGTTTTAAACAAAAATAATACTTACAGTTCAAATGATGTTTTTAAGACATCTTACAACCTATAACAAACATATAAAATAAATTAAATGTGGTTATCTTAACTCCAAGCTTAACCTTGATTCTTGAAAACTTTAGAAACCAAGAGTACATATCACAATTTTAGATTACACACACCAATCCACACAATAATATAGACACAAATTTCATACACAATTTACATAATTAATTTACTCAATTGATTTAAAAGTTTTGAATTGATTACCCAAAAATTACAATTTCATACTAAAATCTAAATTATTTATTTTCACTTAAAGTTTACACTTAATAACTCTAATAACTTATTTAAATCATAATTTAACACCAAATAAATATTATTATACAAAATCCCCAATTTAAAATTCAGATTTTCAAAAAAAATTGTTATTTAGTAAACCTTAAATTTATCCAAAAATTTAAACCATTGAAAATACCAATAAAATTCCCAATAACCCAAATAAATTATTTAATAAAAATTTTAATAGTAAAATATGTTTCAAAAAAGTTATTATAAAATAATAAAAAAATCAAATCAAAAGTCCAAACTGCTTAAAATTATCAATTAAAATCCATCTACATTTCTATGATGTTATATTATCAAAACTCAAAACTTCAAAAATTTTCTCTAATCAAAATAAAATTACCATTATTAGAAAGATAAAAATACATAGAACAAATTTTATAAAAAATTTTTATTAAAAATAAGAGATTTTAATTACCTAAATTATCTTAAGATAATTCAATGCTCAAAGTACAGAATTCCGCTCCCTCCCTTGGTCCCTGCGCTGCGAAATGGAGAGGAAGGAGAAGGTTGATACCCCCACTGCCCGGCACTCCTTCATTTCATTCATTTTTTGAAATATTTTTATTAATTTATTATTTTATTATATATATTTATATTACCTCTGTAACCACGCACCCACTATTGTCTGCCACACCCTCACCTTTTTTTTTTCTTACTATCATTATATCTCTTGCCACCTGCCCTGCCACCCATCGTCTGCCATTCATAATTTACGTTTTATTTATTTATTTATTATTTATTATATATTATTTTAGCAATAATAAAATTTATTATTAACCTTTTTAGATTTTAGCAACACGTGAGAAATTCTTTCATCACAAGTAATTATTTCATGATTATAATCAAGTCATGAAAATAAAATTCAAAAAGTAATAAGGATCAACTCTCTTATCTTTTTTTGCCTTCCAGTATCTCTCTCTAATCATTTTCTTTTGATGCATGTGTTCTTGGAAAGCTCTTGTTATATATTTATAAATAGTTAGAGCTTACCCTTTTGGATTTTGAAATCAATCTTTATTAGTTTCAAAATCCAAATCATATTATGTCAATTAACATTTAATTGCCTTTTATTGATAAGAGAAATTAAAAAAAAGTGGTTTCATTTAAATCATCCAACAGATTTAATTTAACCAATTTATTTAATTTGGGTAAGGAGCTAATGAGATTAGATTTTAATTTATCTCTATAAATTAAAACCGAAATATAATATTAATACTTGATATATCCTTATAAATTAAATCTAAGATTCAATCTATCTTTTAATCAATCCATATAAATTAAATCCAAGATATTATATCATTATCATATATAAAATACACACACATATATATATATGTAATATACATACAAAATATATATATGTACGAATTTATATATATCCACCCTAAAATATTTATTGAATCTGGATATTTTAGTTCATGTTGGGTTATTTTATATGCAACCCTGTAGGCCCATGTGAAATTAGTAGTTGGCCAATGACTATATTAGCCCATAAGTCGCCAGCAACCTCTAGTAAGATATTACAACTACCCAATTCATATTAGGATTTATAAACCTATATAACCTAACATACGACCACATCACATCCCTTTTGTCACATGACATTTTGGTCAAGGATAAGACACAAAGATTGTCATCATTTTATTCCTTACTATTGCTTTCTTGATCCCTGAGTAGTTTGACTATAGAAAGGGAACTTCTTTTCCATCATAATATGACCATACATTTCTCAGACTCATTTAATGAGGGGCCCAAGAATATCTCTTTGCTAATAATGGGGGACAAATTCTATCTTGACAATTCATATTCCTTTGCATGAAATCCATTAAGCCCGAATACAACTTTTATTATTTTTAGGATATGATTTGACCAGAGGGGGGTGAATTGGTTTAACAAAATTTTCGCAAACTTTTGAAAGTAAAACAGAGAGTGAAGAATAGTGAACACATAGATTTATCCTGGTTCGATCCTCTTGACCTACGTCTAGTCTTCAGAATCCTCTGAGCTTTTCAAATCCACTAATCAACAAAAATTACAACAGCACAGAAGGAAGACCCTCCCCCTTCCTAACTCAATTCAACCAACTGACACTTTTGTTCGTGTCTTTTCCCACTCAAGATTCTCTAATCTTCAGTTATTCTCACATAATCAATGTTTGTATATGAATATTCTCCTTTCTGAGAATTAAATGATGAACACTGAAGCACTTATGACTGAGAGAATGAAAACAGAGGAGGTAGATGAAGAACAATAAATTTGATTTCCAGTAGTTGCGTTCTCTATCCTCTAAAATTTGAACGCTTCTCCTTTTATAGTTGGGAAGCATTAATTATCCGTTAGAAACATTTAGGTTTCCGTTACTCTCATCTTCATTGTTCAACTTCCCGCATTAAATGCTTCTGACACGAGGTATGGTTGTCTCTGCATTTTTGTCCGTTGAATCTTTCTTCGGTGAAGCAATCAGACATTCCATACTCTGTTAATCATTAAAATAAATGAGCATTTATGAGGGTAGATGAGATTCAAATAAATGTAGCATGAAGAAGGAAATATTTGAGAATAACGAAAAGCTTCTGACACATTGAATCACTGTCAGTAAAAGCAAACTCGAGTTATAGACAACAAAACTTGAGTGCTTGAAAAAATAACAGTGAAGAATTCAGAACACTTTTGTTGTAACTCGAGTTTTGTAAATAATGCTTGAAAGTTTTCTCATAACTCGAGTCATTATGAAGAAACTCAATTGATTGGAAGTTCATTTGATACAATACTTTCAACGTTCATCAAGTTCTAATAAGAGTTTTGACAAAACTTGAGTTATAGAACTTAAAACTCGGGTTTACTGGGGTTACAGTAAGTTAAAAACTTCCAGAGCAGATAGTCTGGACTCCACTAATTACAGCAGAGAATCCATAGAGGTCTTTAGTGAAGCAACTACTAAGTCTCTTCCCACTAAAGTACTCAGCTGCTGCTTTGAGCAAGTTTGAGACATCTGCCTAAGTCTCACTGTGGAAAGCCTGAGTGAACTATTCTTCGATCCTCCTAAACTCTATCTGCATGAATTGCTGAATAGAGGCCTGAGCAAATAAGGGGCAGTAGAAGGTTGCTTAGGGCCAGAGGACTGAGCCTCATCTTGAGGTGCTTGTGATGGACCAGAGAGTGTCCTTTTCCTCTTCTTGCTCTATGTAGGTCCCTATCCTGGAGTGATCCAAACCTCAATCTTCATGCTATGTAGATGAGTCTCTGAGAATTGTAAAGGCTTGAAAGGCTTCTGATCCTTCATAATGTACCAAATCTTGTGCTACTCAAGGATCCTAGAAACCAAGCAAGGATATGGGACTATCATCCTCTTAGATTTGTAGAACCTGAACCTCCAAATCTCATTGAAGACTAGTTGTCCTATGTTTCTCTTCTCCTTGGCCATGATGGAAGCCAGCATATGATAATCTGAGGTGGGCAGGTGAGTGAAATTCTTGCTTTCATTCACTAAACATCTACAATAGATGTAGTGAATAATCCTTTGAACAGGGGACATGGCCGAAGGTTCAAAATTTAGTCCAGAATAAGGTTTTCCTGGCCTAAGCAATTCATGTATCTCCTCAAATGTAAAAGTCTTCAATTCAGAGTCATAATCATGTGTGCCTATATATGAATTTAGCAAATCAATAGTTATGCTAATATCATCTCCTCTAATCTTAGTGCTCAATGAATATAATATAATGTTTCCAGCATCATCAGACACCATGTTATTGTAAGAAATCCTAACCATGATAGGGGAAAAAGCAGTCTTGATTTTCAGCAAGTTTTCATAATGACCCATATAATCTTTTAAATCAATCCTGAGGGTGTTCTTCACATATTCCAAATCCACATACATTACAGGGAATAAGTCTATAGATTTATATATATTCTCATAGTTACCCGGAATGTTGGGGTTGATGTATACATTTTTCATGTTGAACCCCTTTGGTGCATCAATGGTTGTCTGTTTAGATGCTTGAGGAGTGTCAGTAGTGGAGGTCCTTTGTGCCTTCATCTTTCTTCTGGGAATAGGAACTCTCTTGCTTGGTGAGACACTCTGAGTTTCAGAGTTAGAGTGCTCAGCCCGAGAGGTCTTGGGTTGAGATGAAGATACCATCAGTGCTTTGCCTTTCTCCTTTGAACAAAGAATGGATTAAGGCTTCTCTACTCTTGATTTCCTTACTAATGGTGTCTCAGTCTCTTCCTCCGAAGGCTCTATTATGAAAACTTTCTTCGGTGGAGGAGGTGTAGAAGATTAAGAATGAGAAGGAACACTGGAAGTTGGCTTTTGAGACTTTGGGGGATCCTTGGGAATGATTTTAGTGTGTGCCATGTGTGGTATCCATGTTTTTTGTAACCAAGCAGAAAGGCTAATTGAATAATTATGGATTAATTAATGGCCCAAAAGGTAAAAGAGTGGAAGAGTAGGGACCAAAATGACATTTTTATAATTGAAGGACTAAAGTGTAAATTTGAAAGTTGGGACCAATTTATCATTATGAAATTCAAGGGCATTTTGGTCAAAGTTTGACTAAAATATCAGAAAATTTTATCACACAAAAGGATAGAGAAAAATTTAATGATCAGTAATTGAAGCTCGGTTTAGGTCAGAATGACAGAAATAACCTTTGTGGGAATTTTAAAGGTTATTTAATATTTGGCTATTTAAGAAAATAATTAGTCAAATATAATTATTTAAAATATTTGGAGGCCTCAAATATTTGATTTCATAGTATGAGAAAATAGCTCAGAAAATCTAGTATTTTATAAAATTGATTTCAAGAGAAAGTCAGAATTGGTTTGCAAGAATGGAAGAAAAAGGCTCGGAAAAACTCCGAAATAGGGTTTTCTTCCAAATTAATTAAAGAAACATCCGTAATGTGAATTGAGGAAAGAAAAATGATTACAAGAACAGAGGAATTATAGGAATTTTTATGAACACTAAATTGGTCAAGTGATCAGAAAATCCCTAAAAAGCATTTTCGGAAGAAAATTTTTGGGTAAAGCAACCTTAAAGCTACTTTACTTTTATAAAGGAGATTGTGGGATATGAGGTGTGCCACTTGGTGCCCTCTTATTCAAAGAGAAAAAGCAAGAGGGATATTTAGCTTAGAGTGGTAGAATACATCAGTGTAAAGTTACCCTGTCAGTGTATGTGGACCTCACATTTTTTTAACTCATGGTCAGTTTTTTTAAACACAATTACAGCCCCCAAGCTTCCATTTTCGACCAGACATAGCAGAAAAAGGAGAGAGCAGGTCGTACACCTCAAGAGGAGTAAAGAAGAAGAGAACTCAAGCAAAATTCAAGGTAATTGCCTAATTTTTCCCATGGATTTGATCTACAAGCTCTTCTCTTCCTTTTGAATGGTGTAATTCTTGATATGGTGAAGTATTTGGGCTGCTAGAGATTTAGGTTTTAGAGAGAGAAAATCAAGAAGAGGGTGATTTAGATCAATCAAATGTTACCAAACAACTTCCTATGCAATTTGCACCATTTTGGCATTTGGTTTGAAGTGATTTGAGCTCATATTGAAGTTTTGGCATCAAACCCTTGTCTTGGCTGCTGGGTGAAACTGATCATGCATGGGGAAGGAAGATGTTGTTAAATGATTGGGAAATTGATATAGGAATGATTTTATGCATGTGTGTGATGATAGAAAGTGGACACCACACTTGCTGAAATTTTCTATGCATTTTCGGATTCCTGCTGTTCTTGGAGGAAGCACTGAGTTTTTGATGATTTTGTTGCTTCCAATGGATTTAGAATGCAAAATTGTGTAGGGTAGAAGTGAGAAAACAAATTTGGAAGCATGAGAATCAAAATTGGAAAATTTAGAAGTTTAAGGATTGAGATTGTCAAGATTGAGTTTTATGGACTTTTAGTTGTTATAATGCATTGGAAATGGCCTAATGTTGATGCCAAATGAAATATATTATGTGTAGGAGTAAAGAAAGAGCTCAAAGTGCAAGAAGCAAGTTGAGAGGTCACTTGAGAAGCTAAGTGCCACGTTAAGGAGTTAAGGTAGCAAGATTACTATCTTTTGCATTAATATTGTTTATAGTTGTTATTGATGAATTTTGCCTTGTTTATGTGCTAGAAAATGTGCTATGTATTGGTAGTTATGACATGTCATACTATGTGCAAATTCCATTTTAAGTGATAGCATTTCATATGCATGCATGGCTTGATTGATTTGTGTGACAATTATATATATTAATGTCATTGATAGTAATTTTGCTATGGAAATTTCTATGAAATCTCACCCTCCCATAATAACACCTTATAGGACAAAGTTCCAAGAACAAAGGCAAGGAACCATAAGAGTAAAGGTGGGTGATTTTCAAATGCAAGGGAATGTTTATTCAAGTGGAATGTGGTTTCATGTTGTTTTTATGGATTTCGGAAGAATTGTATGTTAAACTTATGCATTATGAAGCATTATGTATGTGCTGTGTAAATAGACTAAGCATGCTAGATTATCATGTAAAAGTATTATATGTATTGAAGAGAGGAAGGTGAGCATGCAACTAGCTTTAAAAGGGTCCAAAGCCCTTAACAAAGGCTAAACTTGAGTTGAAGGTAAAACAGGGCAATTGAGGTCCAAATAGTTTGAAATTTTCCAGAAAAATACTACACATCCGAAGATTTAAAAGGAGCCAAATTTTGTCAAAATGGATGTGTAGACAGAAAGTTATGATTTTCCAAAGTTAGGGGAAAAATCTGGAAAAATTGAAAAATGACCATATGAACAGTGGATTTTCACGAATTAAACTGTATTAATTGGTCAATAATTTGGACAAATTGATATTTTTCCCCTGTATTAAATTCAGTAAACTTCATTTAGAGACTTGAACCACTTCAATTATACTTTTCTAGAATTAGTTATGAATTTTCAAAGTTGGCCCAAAAATCTGGAAATTTACCAAGTGAATAGTAACTTGGGTAAGTTTTTAAATTTTGTTGTTTTGGCCAATTCCATGTTTGGAAGATACGTAAGTGGTTCAATTATTGTCTCTAATGAGGTATTAAGAGGTGATTAGTGAGGCGTGACACCATGGGAATTGGAGGAGGAAGAAATGAAGAAATTGAGGAGTCGACGTCAAAGGAGGAATTTTGAGAAATTGAAGTATGAAATGAGGGGAATAAAGAGATTTGAGTGATGGGTTATGATTGGGAGCAGTTATGGGGAGGTTTTGGATGGTTTTTGAGAAATTTAAACGGTGGAAATGGAAATTTGAAAATAGAGGTAGGGTTTACTCGAGTTTTGTCAATGGAAGGAAATGGGATTCTCAAGTTCCAGAGGGCTATTTAGCATCAGAAAAGCCCAGTACTCAAGTATTGATTGCAATACTCGAGTATCGGGTCATGCAAAATGAAAATAATGTCACCTATACTTGAGTGTTGATGATTAGCACTCGAGTGTTGCACCGAGTACTTGAGTATTGGGCTTAAAAAATTGAATAGGTAAGACAGTGCTCGAGTTTTGTTTACAGAACTCGAGTATCATGACCAAGGATACGAAAAGGTTTAGTAGTACTCAAGTTTTATCATTGGTACTTGAGTAGCGTGACATCAAGAATATGAATAGCCTTACCAGTACTCAAGTATTGTCTTATGTACTTGAGTATTTATCTATACTAGTGTGCACTCAATTTTTGCTGCAAGTAATGACTCTAGTGGACTCTGGTACTCAAGTATTGGCTAATGTACTCGAGTATTGTTGTAATTTGAGCTTGATGAGTCTTTTGTGATACTCGAGTGTTGAGTATGATACTCGAGTATCATGAACACTACTTTCTGTCATCAAGTATTGGATCCAGTGATGTTCATCACCACTCGAGTGTTGATTTTGGTGCTCAAGAATTGTCCACACATTGTTAAAAACCACTTAAAGTGCAATTGAATGGGTGATGCAAATGCTCCAATGATTGTAAATCAACAACCAAAGAATCCAAGCATACACATTAACCATCAACAATCATTGACAATTAATTGAACACAATGGATTAATCACAACTGTAATGCATATATGTAATTCAGCATAAACACATTATCCAATCCAACTACATAGTCCAATCACAAAATCACAAATATGTAATTAAGGTTTACATGCTTGTAGGAATTCCTAAATCTAGAAATAACCAACGCAAGTTCAAATATAGATTAAGGCTAAGAAAAACTCCCCTAGTGTGCCCATGAGCTCAAGATTTGTTATCCCTCACCAAGAGGCTTAGGGTTTAGCCTCTCATTGCTCTAGAAATGCAGTTGCAACCACAAGTACTTTCTGCCATGAGAGGAGTGAATATAGGGATGGAAATGTTAAGAATAAGGTGATGGGGAAGGTTTAATTGGTTTAGAATGGTGGAAGAAGATGGAAAAATGATGGAAAATGGAAGATGAATGAAGGGAGAAATTGGGAGCTCAAGAGAAAGTGGCTGGACGCTCTACTCTGCGAATATGCAGAGTGGAGACTATCTGAGTCATGATGGCTGCCCCCTTATGTGTAGATGGAGAATGACCTGATTCAAAATGTATGGTTTCACTTAAATGGGCTCAGGTCACGACCTGGGTAAGTGAAGTCGCGACCTAGAACATCCAGAGAGCTTAGTTTTGTTGAAAATACCTCCAGGTCTCAACCTGAGATTTGAGGTCTCAACCTAAGAACTTCAGGTCGCAAGTTGAGATTTTAGGTCACAACCTGGGAACTTCAGGTTGCAACCTGGGGACACAGGCATTTCCAAGGTCATTTTTTGGCTTTAAATAGACTTGTCGCTCCTTTAATGCTCCATCTTGAGTCTTTAAATCTCCTCCAAAAGCCTACAAACAAAAGTAAAGAGATTAAAGATAAGGCAATTATAATTGGATAAGGTAAATGACTTGTTTTTATCCTTTTATCAGCAAAATGCAATGCATAGTCAAAGTAATCGAGAAAGGATATAAATGCATGCAAAATGAGGGTGAAAGTGTTACAAAAGACCATGAAATAATCAAGAAAACCATGTAAATATTAGGTTGTATCACTCCACCACACTTAAATATTTGTACTCCTAGACAAAGACTTGAATCATTCTGATGAAAGTACAAGGACAATTGAGGAAGTCGACATACTCAAGAATGATTTCAGAGCCCAATCAAACACTACCCTTTACGAAAACAAAAATGATAACATGAGCAATGCCAAATAATTTGTTTCAAAGTACAATTGATTCTAAATGCATGAACATTAGAGATTCGCTCATGGGGCACAAGTGCTAACTCACTATCTCTCATCATTGGGGTTCTTTTCACTCAAAATTCAAGAAGAAAACACCCTACCATAAGCTTGTAATAGTTCAAAATTCGCTCTTTCTTTCTTTTTTTTTCTTCAACAATAGTCATGGAATTCTACTATAAGCATGCTTCTTTTCTTTATGTACAAATTCAACTTTTTTTGTATCAAGATGTTCTCATGTTTCTAAGAATACATGCATACACAACACTTGGTGCAGGGCTCAAAAGGGTTAACAAAGGGTATAAATGATGTGAGGGCTTGTGTTTGGAGAAAAGGTGTAGAAATGAATGCCTCTATCATGCTCATTGCATTAAAACATTTTATGCTTTGACTAAGAACTAAAACAAGTTCTAGAGAAGCAAATGACATGAATAATCACTCTATAGGAATTAAGGCTCAAAGATATCCTTCCAACATGGGTTTATATCTCCACTGATCATACATAAAATTTCAATGAACATGCACTATTCATATGGCATTTGAACACTTACCACAAAAGCAGACCTTTGGATGATGATTGAAAATGGTCAAGAAAATCATTAAGAACATATGAGAATCCCAAAAGTACTTGTAAAATCTTAATGAAAATCATTTTCAAAGGCCAGGATTTAAAAAATTTAAGATGGAAATGGTTTCCTTGGTTTAATGCACTGAGGTTGAATTGAAAAGGCCAAGAAATTACTTGAAAACAATGCTAAGGTAGCTTAAAAGGGTTTTTTCCCATAAAGTATCGCTTAAAACAAAGAGAAAAACACAACATGCAAAGATTTAGATAATAGGTCACGGCTTATACCCTACAGGTCGAGACTAAAAATGTACTGTGAGCTACCAAAACTGAAAAATTTCAAAGCCTAATATACTTTTGCATGCACAACCTCTACAGTAAGCATCAAAACAGTAAAATTAATCTAATTCTCAGCAATTCATCTTAAAAAAAAAATGAACTCAAAACTAAAGATTGATGATGAAAGATTGGATTAAACAAATTTTCAACAAAATTGAGTGGAGCACATCACAAGTATAATTCCTCCCCCACACTTAAACAATGCATTGTCCTCAATGCATGATATAAAAATGAGACACAAGTAAGGGAAAAGGTGTGAGAAAAGAACCGGGCCCAATAGGGAAGAGAACAAAACAAAGCTAGCTTTTACTAATGGCTTTAGTTTACCCCACACTTATCTTCTTCATCAACAAAATAAGCTCAAACAATCATATGAAAGCAAGAAGATGACAAGTAAGGAAAGAGACAACCTTTCATTTAAATCTCCATAGACTCTTGTAGGAGAAGTTCTCATCCCGAATGAGAAACATGCATTTCTTCATTACAACACCTCCCACAATGGACGTTCTTGGAGGTGGCTTTGAATCAATAGGCAAAGGCTCCGAAACATAAGGCTTGTCGTCATAGCC
The DNA here is from genome assembly GCA_006871305.1 of Vachellia collinsii. Classification (NCBI taxonomy): domain Eukaryota; kingdom Viridiplantae; phylum Streptophyta; class Magnoliopsida; order Fabales; family Fabaceae; genus Vachellia; species Vachellia collinsii. The sequence goes on from QFDD01000956.1 coordinate 14,268, forward strand.
TTGCCTAGTGTGATTCTGCAAAATAAACATTGGACTAACAACAGTATCCAGTCCAAAAAGGTAAACATGGAGAGATCTAGGATAGAGTAAGGGTATCTTAAGAACAAAACTCTCCAAGTATGAATCACAACCAAGAAAGTCAATTAGATTCCCTTCAGTAGGTACCAGACAAATAGTTAGATTTTTAAAATCCTCTTGTGCTTGCAAAGTGGAAAGTGTGGAATCCAACTGATAGTTGTTGAAGCACAACACATCATCCTCACAATCACTAGAGGTGAGAGGTAAAAGAGTGGAAGAAAAAGAAAATTTAGTTAAATTATTATCCTGAACATTAGATGGTTCTAAATTAGGTGGTAGATCATAGGATAAAATTTGTTGGAATGATTCATTAGCATTCACAGTCTTGTCTTTCCAAAATTATTGAATCATTCCTTATTGAATCAACCTCTACAATGTCCAACTTATCACATTTCGCGCATATAACTTCATCATCACGAGAACAAGGAAAATCCTCATTTAACTTAATTTTATCATCATGTGTGGCATTAGGAAAATAAGCATTTTCATCATCACACAAGGAAGCAGTGGAAGAGCAAGTAACATTCCCAACTAAAGTATCACTAGAAGCATTCAAATGAGCATTGACAGTTTCAAACATGTGAGGGGGTTCAATTTCAATTTCTTCATCCACCTCACTATCACTCATTTCAAAAGAAGCTTTAACCAACATGATAGTAGTGAGAGGAGGATTAATCTCCTCAATTGCAGGAGCAATATTACCTAGGATATGGGATGCCTCCTCTGGAAGTTGGTAATGTACTTGTTGTAACCCAGCTCCTTGTATGGTTGTCTTGGGTGGAGGCATTGGAGGTTGGAAAATCTCCACATGTGAAGTGGCAATTGACTCTTGAGCTTGAACTCCTTGCTCCTTCTCTAGTAGGTTTGCAGGCCAAGGATTTCCATTTTCACCTTTTGTATGTACCCATGACATATGATCATAATATTCCTTGAAGAACTCATCAATATCGACCATCTCTTTAGAGTTTCCAGGTGTTCCTTGGTTCATGAGTAACACAACATATTTCTCTTTGAGTGCATCATACTTTCTTGTTAGGGCACTGGTTAGAACATCAAAGTCATTGGAGGAAGGAGGAATATCTAGGTCACTTGGTTGAGGTGTAGTAGGGTGTAGTGGAGGGAAGGGTTCAAGAGGTAGTGAGGTTGGTGAAAAGTGGATTGGTAAAGATAGTCACATGCCGTGAATGAAGGGTCAAAGGGAGGTAAGTAGGATGGAGACGGAGGTTGTTGATATGGTTCATATTGTGGAGAAAGTGGATATTTATATGGTGCGAATGATGGTTGAGGTTCAAAATATGGGTCATAATATGGATTGTATGATGGAGGCGGAGGTTCATGGTAGGAAGTATAGGATGGAAATGATGATTCAAATGTTTCAAATGAAGGTTGATGGTAAAATTCACAAGGTGGATTGAGGAATGGACTACCACATTCTTGACCAAGTTCATATTCCTTTTGACCAAATACAGAGGCTTGAAGAAAATCTAGCTCACGTTGTATGATTTCAGAGTTTTGACCCATAACTTCTACAAAAAGAGAGATTTTAAAGGAGAAATTTATAAATCAAGTTGTAAAAGTTAAACACAATCAATTCTTAGTGATTCTCAGTGATCTTGAGGTGTATGAAGTGTTGTACACACTCAAGGTATGTGTAAAAATCAAATGTATGCAAGCAGCAACAAGTTTGGACACTTAGAAAGATTTTTCATGAAAAAGCACACTCAGGTCACAACTTTGGATGTCAAAATCTTGACTTTAAGTGTACCGAGAGCAAATTTGAAAATGGTGACACTTATAAAACAAATTTGGATGAAAAATACACTCAGATCGCGACTTGGAAGGACCAGGTTGCGACTTGACATGTACCGAAGCAATCCTAGAACTAGAGGTTGAAATTGTAACCTGAAATTATTCAAGTTGCGACCTCATAACATAGGTCACAACTTGAGACTCCCAGGTCATGACCTACAATTTGAAGTTGCGACCTGGAATATGAGGTTGAGACCTAAAGGTCAAAAAGTGTTGCTCTAGAAAAAATTCACCAAATTAGTCAACCAAATACTTCCCAAATGATACAAAATGTTCAAAGCTTTTAGGAAAATGGCTAAACAATTAGGATCAAGTTAGAACAAATGAAAAATGCTATGCAAAATGCAAATGCAAAAGTATGACAGAAAATCAAGATATTTGTTAGTATTTCTGAAAAATTTGTATGCTATGTAATGTCAAAATTGAAAGCTAAATCTAAACTCAACGAGAATCGATCCAAGTTAACTATGGAGATAATAACCAATTACTAGGGAATCAATTACTTGGCTCCCCGGCAATGGCGCCATTAATCAGATGCGGTTTTGTCACTTTCCGATTCGATACAAAATGATTGCACCAAAATAATGCAGTATAGTGGGCAACCAATTGTTCTTCTCGAGGAGCAGTTTATTGATTATCCTAGTATAAATTGGCAATTAAAAAAACATGTTGAAATTGGGTAAAAAGGGGGAGTTTGAATGGTAAAGAAAACAATGGTGCAATAAAAGGAGAAATGCAAGAAGTAAATCTTTCTGGTATTTTATTTTAATTATGGAATGGTTGTATAAAATGGAGATATGATGAGATAGGCTCTCAATGATGGAAAATCAGCTTTCATTGCTCTCAAAATGATATGGGAGTTCAATATCTCTAAGCCTGAATGAAAACCCTAAGCAATCACTTAGGTCCAATGCTTTAATTAATGAAAACTCACTTGGATCCAAGCTAATTAACACCTTTTAACACATTGTTAAAAACCACTTAGAGTGCAATTGAATCGGTGATGCAAATGCTCCAATGATTGTAAATCAACAACTAAAGAATCCAAGCACACACATTAACCATCAACAATCATTGACAAATAATTGAACACAATGGATTAATCACAAGTACAATGCATATATGTAATTCAGCATAAACACATTATGCAATCTAACTACATAGTCCAATCACAAATCTATAATTAAGGTTTACATGGTGGTAGGAATTCCTAAATCTAGAAATAACAAACACAAGTTCAAACATAGATTAAGATTAAGAAAAACTACCATAATATGCCCATGAGCTCAAGCTTTGTTCTCCCTCACAAAGAGGCTTAGGGTTTAGCCTCTCATTGCTCCAAAAATGTAGCTGCAACCACAAGTACTTTTTGCCATGAGAGGAGTGAATATGGGGATAGAAACATGAAGAATAAGGTTATGGGAAAGGTTTAATCGGTTTGGAATGGTGGAAGAAGATGGAAAAATGATGGAAAATGGAAGATGAATGAAGGGAGAAATTGGGAGCTTAGGAGAAAGTGGCTGGAGGCTCTACTCTACAAATATGCAGAGTGGAGATGTATCTGGGTCGTGGTGGCTGTCCCCTTATGTGTAGATGGAGAATCACCTAATTCAAAATGTATGGTTTCACTTAAATAGGCTCAAGTCGCAACCTGGGTAAGTGAAATCGTGACCTAGAACATCCAGAGAGCTCAGTTTTGCTGAAAATACATTCAGGTCTGAACCTGAGATTTAAGGTCTCAACTTGAGAACTTCAGGTCGCAACCTGTGAATCTAGGAACTTCAGGTCGCAACCTAAGAATTGAGGTCGCAACCTGGGGACACATAGGCACTTCCAAGGTCATTTTTGGCTTTAAATAGACATGTCGTTCCTTCAATTCTCCATCTTGAGTCTTTAAATCTCTTCCAAATGCCTACGAACAAAAGTAAAGAGATTAAAGATAAGGTAATTATAATTGGATGAGGTAAATGACTTCTGATAAATGCTTATATTTACATGGTTTTCCTGCGTCATTTGGGGACATTTTATAGCTGAAGTGCCCTATCTTGTGTTAAATGGAACCTCCTTCTTTTTTGTGGTAATACATTGCATACACGATAACACAGAAGAGAAAATTGAGTAAATTGTGCCCCCCCAACTGTACATGCTTCCGAGTTCAGTGTTTTATGCTTTAACAGTGTTCCCTTCTATTTCTGTTGCAAATGCTTAGGGAAGATATTCGAGTACTTGGAGATGAAACTGAAGGGAATAAATTCAGGTCTGATTGAAGTGCCACTGGAGCATTTATGTCACGACTCCATAATATTGGTCGCGACCTATTCATGACTGCGGGAGCCTTCCATGCCAAACAAGTTGCGACATAAGTAACAATGGTCGCGACAACTTGCGTAGTTAGTCGCGACATAATTTAATATAAGTCACGACATGAAACGGGAAAATGCTGCTGTGTGTTTCGAGTTGAGGTCAGCAGCTGGATCTAACTAAATTGGAACAATCACGAAGAGGGACAGGATTCTACACTTTGGAGGGAAAAAATCCAGAAGCCAGAGGAGTTATCTGTACTTCCTTTCCATTCTGAAACCCTCTCTCCAATTTTCTACTCATTTTTCGTCTCCATTTTCCATCCTCCACACTTCTTCTACCGTCCAACCACTCTCTGTTGTACTATTTCCATCTTCTGCTTCCTCTCCTAATGGCTGAGCGTAGGAATGATGATTGCTGCGTCCAAGGAATCATGAGAGGCTAGATCCTTAGCCTCTTGGTGATGGAGAACAAGACTTGAGCCAGAGATTCATTGGGGAGTATTCCTAGCCATATCTTGTCCTTGAATGTTGTAGAGATCTTTAGATCTAGAGATTTCTATTACTATGAACTTCAGTTTGCAGATCTGCGAATTTATGATTTGGCTATGTAGTTGGATTGGTTGTTGTTCATATGTACTAGAGTTAATGAATTTCAGATTTGATTCCTTGTGTTCACTAGATTATCAATGATCATTGGTAATTAGTTGTTCATTAGGTTTCTGTGATTGTAATTGCAATCCTTCAAAGGCATGAGCATCAATTACTCTTTCTACATTCTAAGTTGCACTGAACAATGCTTTAAGGAATGTTGTTTGACTTGGATTCAAGTAAATTTGCATTAATTGAATCATTGGACCTAAGTGATAGCTTAGGGTTTATTAATTGAACTCAGAAGGATTAATCTCCCAAAAACTAAGCCAAGGCAAGGATAGTTAAGTTTCCATTACTGAGAGTCTACTCATTATACTCCCTTTTAATCCAAATTTTACTTTCAATCACTGAAGAAAACACAGAAAAAATATTTTACCGCAAGTTTAGCATTTCATTCTGTAGCTTTAGACTAAATCCCCCTATTTTGCAAATTCAATCTCAACAATGTTTTTAATAACCAATTTAGACTAGGATAACCAATAAACCGCTCCTCGAGAAGAACGATTGGTTACCCACTATACTGCACTAATTTGGAGCAATCATTTTGTATCGAACCGGAAGGCGACAAAACCGTGTCCGATCAACTTCTTTTTACCCTTTTATCAGCAAAATGCAATGCATAGTCAATGTAATCGAGAAAGGATATAAATTCATGTAAAATGAGGGTAAAAGTGTTACAAAAGACCATGAAATAATCAAGAAAGCCATGTAAATATTACATTCTATCACTCTCCCACACTTAAACCTTTGTACTCCTGGACAAAGACTTGAATCATTCTGATGAAAGTACAAGGACAATTGAAGAAGTCGACATACTCAAGAATGATTTTAGAGCCCAAGTGAAACCAAGTCAAAGGTTTCACTTTTGGATGTTAGATACATAGTCCAAGTGAATCTAGAAAAATCATCAACTATGACAAGAATATAAAGGTTTCCACCAAGGCTTTTTACTCTAGCAGGACCTATCAAATCCAAGTGAAGAAGTTCAAGAGGTCTTTTGGTTGAAATTTCCTTTTTTGATTTAAAAGAAGACTTGCTCTGTTTTCCTATTTGGCATGCATCACATATCAAGTCATTTTTGAACTTGAGTTTTGGAAGACCTTGAACTAAATCATATTTGATTAATATGTCTAGATGATTCATGTTAACATGAGCTAAACGTTTATGCCATAAATGACTTTCATCAGCTTGACTAATAAAAAAGGAATTTGTAAATGAACTTTCTAAATCAAGTGTGTAACAATTACCATCCCTGGGTGCTCTTAGCTGAATGTTTATCCTTTCTTTATCAATTGATAAGTCCTTTTTGTTGACAATGAAGCATTCTTGAGAATCAAATATCTTTATCTGTGCTTTGGCTCACACTTAGAAGATTGTGACATAATCCTTCTACATGATAAACATCTTTTACTGGTGTTCCATTTGAATTTCCTATTTCACCAATCCCAACAAGCCTTCCAGATTGATTGCCTCCGAAGCTAACCTTTCCTCTATCCTTTGATTTTAAGTTGACTAATTTACTTTTGTCACATGTCATGTGTCCGGAGCATCCACTGTCTATGTACCACTTATTTGACTCGGATACTTTGACACATACCTGCAAGGAATTCAAATGACAGTTTTAGGTACCCAAGACTTGTTGGGTCCTTTTGAGTTAGTTTGATGGGTTTTTAGTTCATACAAACCTTTAGGCACCCATTTAGAAGTTCCTAGAGTTTTCTTCTTTCTAAAATAACAAGAAGTAGTACGATGTCCTTTTCTATTACAATAATTACAAAGTGAAAATGGTTCAGGAGTATGAATAGATTTTTGGAAATAGTTAAGATAACTTTTTCCTCTGTTTCCTTTCTGTCCATTTTTGTTGTCACAAATAGGATTGTACCCTATTCCAGTTCGATCATTTATAACTTTTTGACTATTGAGTATGACTTGAAGCATTTCACTTCCTTTAATGAATTTCTCCAGAGCCTTATTTAAATTTTCATTTTCCTTTTTCAAAACAAGGCACTCTAAGCAACTGCTAGTGACTTCATGAGTTACAAGTTTTTCAAAATCTTTGACTTTCTTTCTCAGACAAGTTAATTCTTTGGCAAATTTAAGCAATTCAATATGCATTTCATTATATTCTAAACGTAATTTATCATAGGTTGGCTCAACGATTATTACCTCCTTTGTCTCTAAAACTTCTTCTTGTGCCACAAGATAAACGTTAGCTTCTTCTGTTTCACTTTCCTCCTCTGATGAGCTATCACCCCATATGCCTGACACATAGCTTTCTTCTTTTTGAAGGATTTAAATTTCTTCTTTTCCTTATTCCTCATGGATAACTAAGGACAGTCTACTTTAATATGGCCTGGTTTGTTTCATTCGAAGCATGTGATTTCATTTCTTGATCCTCCTTTTTGAAATCTTCTGGCATTTTGATCTCTTCTGTACATTTTTTTGAATCTATTCATACTTTTAGAAGCTAGATCCTAGGTTATTTTGTGAAGTGAAATTTATGCTTGTCCGTTGTGTTATTTAGGCATGAATGGACCTAATGAGAACCCTAAGCCCATAAAAAAGGAGATGGATTATAATTAGATGGTTTAACCTCTTGATCTCGGATTAGTAAAGATCATCATATCTTTCCCAAAGTAGCCTACAGTTATGAATAAGATAAAATGGGAAAATTCAAAATTGGAACCCAATTATAGGAGCCCTGGTGAGGTGTTGATAAGGAACTAAAGCATTATCTAATTGTAATCTAAGGGGGCGTAAGGGTAAGGATAAGAGGTGTTACACGTAAAGTCCCAATAACCAATATAAATTTAAAGAATATGAAGGAAGGGATATAAGATGTGAAGCATGGATGAAATTTATTAAAGATAATTGGCAAACAAATATAAACCAAATAGAGTAATTGGTAAACAAATATAAACTAAACGTAGTAATTCGTAAACAAATATAACTTAACATAGTATATCACAGGTTATAAACAATTTCCAACACCAAAATCCTTCTTATACCACCTGACGTAAACTCTAACCTATGGTGATGGGAGACCTAGCCAAATGTCAACCATCCTTATGAGGTCAAAGAGCCCCCTCCCTAGCTGCCCACAACTAGGTCACTAATAGAAAAAAGCTTATTTAGACCGCCTCTTTTAAACCGCACTTAGAGGGTAGAAAAAAGTCAACCATCCTTATAACCAGTGGCATTTTTGTAAATAAGTGGAAAAGTTTTCACTCATTCCAAGGTGCGGTCTAAAAAATACACTTTCTAAACCGCACCAGTGGTGTGCTGTCTAGAATATCATTCCTTTAGACTCATTTTTTCATCCCTCCCTTCCTTTCTCCGTCCTTCACCATTTCTCCCTCCTCCTCTCCTGCCCTATCTTCGTCTTACTCTCTAGCAAATTGGTCAAATCTTCATCTTCTTCAGTTTCCACTTTCTATTCTACTTTGTCTTCCTATTGCGCATCTGAATCTCAGCCACCTCTTCTGGAAAAATGCAACATAGGAAGACACTTTCTATTTTGTTGAATTTGAATATGAGGAACCTCTTATAGAAAAATGCACCATAGAGAAAACACACGCAAATGCCTACTTAGTGGGTGATAAGAAAGACGTTCAAGAGCACAAAAAACTGTCGAATCTTCTTCCTATAGGAGCCACTTTCTATTCTACTTTGCTCTCGAAATTTGCTCTATGGGTCTGAGTTAGGGTTTTGTCAAGCATCTTTCCTTCTCGTTTACTGCAACTGGTAGGAATGTTTAGTTTCTCTTGCATCTTTCCTTTTCATTCACTACGCATCTGGATATCTATGACTGGGAAGGGGCAATGACCATATGGAATATTTTGTTATCTTGAAGTAGCTTCCAGACTCGAATTTTGGAGTCATGGTGCGTGGTGAAGAGTATGCCATTGTAAAATGTGAGGGCCTTGGTGGGGCCTGGACGAGGAATGCTGGGAAGTGAAGGAGTGGAGGTCAATGCAGGTACGGTGATCGTAGCTAGTGATTTGGTAGGAGGATGCGGTGTAGATGAGGTCGCTGTGGATGGCGAGACAAGTAAGAGGGTGAGATGGGTGTGGGTTTAGAGAAGCAAGGCAATGTTGAGAAATGAGGTAGTGAAAGCCATAGGAAGGAAGCTTTTGGAGAGAGGGAACATAAGTGTGGTTTTGGATAGAGAGGTTACTATGGAGACTGTTGGTAGTATAGCTTATGCTGGAAGAAGAAGGTGCGTCAGAGGAAGTGGTTTCATCGAAAGCTGAAGGCTTCATCGTTTAAGGGAGGTTTATCGTGGCTGTGAAGCAGGGATCCCGTGGCAAAGACTGTAGGAAAAGAAGAGGAAGAATGAGTGCATAAACTGTACGTAGAACAAAGGATGACAGTGAAGCCAAAGGTGAGTGAGAGTGGGTTGGTGGAGAGGCACCAGCCACGACGGCCGAACGGTGGTGACGTGATTCTCACCATTATATTTTTTTTTGTCAAATCACTTTTTAGACCGCATGCCTCAAAGGTGATATCTTTTAGACCATTTTTGTATGCGATTTAAAAAGTATCACTCTCTAAACCTCTTTTATCTAGACCGCATCCATGTACGGTCTAGAAAGCTATTTTTAAATGGTTTAAAAAGGCTTTTTTTTGTACTAGTGGGGTCTAGGACTAGAAGGTGTCATCCTCTTTGTGGTCGCTCACAACTGGGTCCAAACTTAATAGAGTTAACCATTCTCAAGCAGCCCACAAATGGGTTCAAGACTTGGAAAGTCTAATATAATATCAACCACTATGTTCAGCAGTAGAGACTTTTGCCATTGACTTTAAAATTCACCAAACACAACATCTTCCCCATACTTCATCACAACTGAAACTCATAACTCAATCACAACCAATTTATAGGATACATTATATAATCAATCTCTATCACATTCTCAATCATAATATAACATCACAATATATGGGGAGTGTAACACTCCTCTTGCTAAGCTTTATTATTCATTAGAGATCATAAATTACCACTTGAAAACATTAAATGAGCTAGAATTAGTTAACCAAGTGAATTCAAAAATTCTCAACATAGCCACTATTCACTTGGTAGCTTAAAAATTTTGGCCAACTTTGAAAATTTATAACTAATTCTAGAAAAATCTCAAACAAGTGATTTAAGTCTCTAAATAAAGCTTATTCAATACTTTATGGAGGAAAAATATTCATTGAGCAAATGAAAGCTCAAGCAACCCCCTTTATTCATGTGGAATTTCATTGTTCATTTTGTCCCCTCAAATAGGACTTCATTGTGGCCAACTTTTCTTGCCACATGAAAATTCCTCTCGGGTGCACTTCGCTATAAGCTTTCTGACCACTTTCGTAGTGGCAAACTATGGACTTCGCTGGGGTGAACTTCTGTTGTCAAATTTTCTGCTGAACTTGTAAAATGCATAACTTTTCACACACAACTCCAAATTAAGCAATCTAGGACTCTATAGAAATCTTGGAAAATAAAATCTTTGCATGCAAAATTTCAGGGCCATTGGATTCCATTTACTCAAATTATTCTATTTTGTCCCAATTAAGGGCTTTGGACCCTTTTTATGCCATTTTGAATGCTCAATTCCTTTTTTTTTTCCTGAATTTCACATCACCACACACATCATCAAGCACATAAATGACTTAGCATAGGAGTTTAATTTACATTTATCCCAAAATTTGCACAAAAGCCACATAAATACACATCAAAATGGCATATACAACATGTGCAAGTTCATTGTCTTCAAGGGAAGGCATCCACTTACTCTAGCACCTCCTTGCCCTTATCTCTTGAGATTGTGCCTATGATTTATCATGGGAAAGAATGAGATTTCAAAGAAATCCTAGTAGTAATTATCTCTAACTAACACATCATCATGCATGATTATTAAATGTCAACTAACATGCCATGAAACTAGTATCAAAACTTTACTCATGTTATCATATTTGCATAAGGCCAAGGCAATCATTGCATAGCTACAACCATGCACACTCAAAAGCAAGGATTTACATGTTGTACAGCTACAACCATACCTCATACATGGAAATCTACACATACAACAATCAAATGCAATGTGAATGTGAAAGTTAGAGTTTATGCTACCTTATACTTGACTTAGCTTTCCCCATGACTTGAGTTGGCTTCCACTTGAACGTGATGACTTCTTCTTGGCAACTAAAATACCCTTACTTCAACTAATTTCTGTCCACCGGAAATGCTTTTCGGAAATTTTCTGATAACTAAGGCCATCTCAGATCCTCAAAAATTCCCATAATTCATAAACTTATTAGGAATTTTTCTTTTCTCAAAACTCATTCCAAAATGCCCTTAATAAATTTTCTACCGAAAACCCTGATCATGCGATTTCGGTCTTTTATACTGCCTGTTTCGACAAACTGTTTCTGACTTTCTGCTAAGAATAATTTTATAAATTAGGGCACTCCATAAACTATTTTTATCCACTTTAACAATACATTTCTAAGGCTTCTAGACAATTTAAATAATAATATTTGGCTAAAAATTCATTAAATATTCAAAATATTAATTAATGTAAAAATTTCCCGCAAAGGGCATTTTTGTCCATTTAACCTTTTCTGAGCCTCAATTATTGATAAGTGAATTTTTCACTATCTTCTGGTGCCAGGGTTCATTTTTTGGTATTTTGGTCAAAATTACCAAAATGCCCTCAACTTTTCTCAAAATGACCATTTTGCCTTTACATTTCTTTTACTTGCAAAATGGTACATTTGGCATCTCTTATGATTCTATTTGTTCTCTGGACCCTTTATTACTCTATAGCCCCTTGTTCAGCCCTTATCCTTATTTACGAAAAATTGAGGATATTACAGGGAGTCAATAACACATGTTATAATATCAAAATATTATCTGCTTCACCAACAATTAATAATTATATAAAATTTAGTTTACAAGAGTAACTTCATGTTAATTTACAAATTGATCATTTCATATGAGTTTTAAATCAAAACAATACTTACAATTCAAAAGATATTTGCAAAACATTTTACAACTCATGACAAGCGTATAAAATAAATTAAATGTGGTTACCTCATATCAAAGTGAGTATGCAATAACACAATATTCCAAAGCTTAAGTCACCAAAATACAATTAATTTACACAATTAATTAAATCATACATTAATATAATGTTAACCAAAACAATTACATATGAATTTAAATAAAAATCATTTCCTTTCTAAACTTTAAGTCCTCCAACAATTCCCCCACTTACAACCATAATTCAATGCTTTATCCCAATCACATTTCTATCATCCAATAGTTCTATTGAACTTCTTAAAGTTATAATAAATAATAATTCTTCCATTTACCAAAATTTAAATCCCCAAAATTCTCACTTTAAATCCTCAACAAAAATCAAATAAATCAAGTATCCTCAAATCCTCATTGCAAAAATGATATTTCTCGCTTTCATAAATTATTTCTCTTTATTGGAATAATTTAAAATCCCGTTATTTATCCTCAATCAATTATAACATTAAATCTCAACACTTAAAATTCCTCCACAATTCCTAATTCCTCCACAATTCATCATCAATCTCAAATCTCATTCACTCATTAATCATTAAAATATCATTAATTCCTCAATCTATTCAACAACACCAAATTCCAACACTTAAAGTTTCACCCAAAAGTTCTTAATATTCATATCTCATTATCAACATTGAATCTCATCCATTAAAAAGTCATTATAGGCTCCAATTATCATAAATTATCACTTGTTTTATAATAAAAAATATATATTTTATAATAATATCTCATCCATTCAAAAATCATTATAGACTCCAATTATCATATATTATCACTTATTTTATAGTAAAAAATATATTTGAGTGAATCCATATTGCTCAAATAACTATAAGATAATTTTCAATTATCATAAAATAAATATTCTCTAATGATAATTTTAGAAATAAAATTTTTAGAATGTTACATCTATGACTTTGATTCGTATCTCCATACCTTTGCAAAGTCATAATGGTCTTATTTCATCTTTGCTCCAACGTAGATAACCGGCCATGGATATTTAGGACAATCACTATGATTTATCCATGGATAATTTTCACAACAAACATGCAAATATTATGTAATGTAAATGAAAGATTCATTAAATAAAATACTCAAAACATAATGATCGGCTCCTATGACACAATTTCCAACTTCATACAAGAAGTTTTCGTTTAATCCTAGGGAGTATTACTTTAATTACTCCGAGAGTTGCAAAATAACTTTTAATAATAGTATCTTCCAACGGAATTGAACCATATATATATATTTTGCAAGGTTTTCAACAATATATATAGATTGGTTTAGATTTTCGCCTATTTTAAATGATTAGATTGTAAAACTTCTCCTCATAAATTATAGGAAAAATTATTGTGCAATCTCACAAGTAATTCAATCACTAAAAGTTCCTCGAGTTGTCAATGTGTTATAACATGATGTCATTTTTTCCATGAATCTTGTTCATGCATGTTGCTATTGTATTACAAAGGTTTTTAATGATTAAATTGCACCCGTGGAATCTTACAATAATTCCCCCTAGATTATCTCATAAGTTGTTGGGTCCCAGTGCAACCATGGATGTGATATAATTTGTTAATCTTGTCACCACCCCTCTTTAACGATGGTTACTGTTGTTAACTAGAGTTACTTTTCTTCAGCCATAGTTAATTTTACTAACTATAGCTATTTTGAATTAACTATGGTTATTTCTCTCCAACGATGATTAGGTTTACAAACCTTAGTTACCTTTAAACTTGGTTAACTTAACCTGAATATCCATTACCAAGGTTAATCTTTTTTTTCCATGGTAAATTTCTAATCACCACAATTCATTCACAAACCATGACAACTTTTATATATAATTATGGTAATTTTTCTCCCTCTTCCTTTCATTTGGATGGCATCATTTTGGGCACCTGAAAAAAAAATCCCATTAAGGCCTTATTTCCCATATTTTCCTACCTTTTCCGTAACTTTCTTTTTTTAGGTAAATTTTTATAATTATGCTGAAAGACACCAAACTTTCAGAAAATGTACCTTAACCTCAGCATAACTTATCATTCATGTAATCCTATTTAATATGCGTTGGGACTCTTAAAAATAGCTTATAATCCTTTTCGAGCTAAAAATATTCCGTGGATCACTTTCTAGTTTCAGGTGCTATTATATAATATATAATTTCATCATATTTATTTACATTAGTCTTTGGAACTTTTTCAAAATCTCTAAAAATATTTATACTTTAGCAACAGAGAAACATTTAATTTGCAATTTAGTCTGCTCATCAGCTAAGTTAGTAGCCTGTCTAATTCAAATTGATCCTTGACCTTGTAGAACTAAAATCCGGAATTATAACATAGAGATATGAGTGACATAAAAGAGAGTTACTCTGTGAGATACACTTTATGATCTCTTTATACATATAATCTCTTTGCTTTCTTTCTTTTTTTGTTTGCAGTGTCACTTTTATGACTTGATAAGAACCGAATTACATGCCAAGGGCCAAGGAAAGATTCTTTGTGTTGTCAAAGATGACAAGTTTGGGAAAATGAGAATTGAGAATCTTTATTGCATGAGTTATTTCACACTCCACTGTTTGCCTTATTTTGTTAAGCATAAGTATCTTTTGTAATGGAGACAATATTGTTTAAAACACTATCAGGTACTGAATTTAGGCACCTCTTTCAGTAAAAAATAGCCCTATTTGTTAGACCCAATCACCATAGGTTGCTGTCTAATTTTAATTTTGAGCATAGCACTGAAACTGAAATTAGTTCTGTTTTGGAAAACAAATAACAGTGCCTTGAGAAAGGAAGTGGCATATTGGTACATTAGTCCCTGGCTTCACTTTTAGCAATTGGAAGGACAAATGTTTTGGGTTAAAATTGGATGTCTCTGTGACAAACACATAAAGCTTGAATCCTTCCCCCATTAGCACCCTCCAACCGCACCGTATAGGCAACTGTGTTCTCTATGTTGTGACAAAGAAACACAGCATATACATAATTAAGCTTATGGCACACCATCGGTGTCTCTCCCACCTTCTTCACTCCTTGAATTATTGTGTATTCTTCTACTTCTTCCTTTGTTTGATTCATCACCCTCATGGACAAAGCTTTAACACATCTCCCAAGCTTTAGAGTAACAAAATCAACCGTGGATCCTACCGATGTCGCACAGTATACTTGTCTTCTCCTTTGATCCCTGGCTCTTCACAGAAGTTAATTGTGTTCTCATTTGCTTAGCATCTATTGGCCCACTTTTCACATAAAACTTGTTCAATATTTCCTCCATCGATCTGTGTGTAAAGAACCACAAGAGAAATATATATCAGATAACATATATGGTTTTCCTAAACTACCTGTTTAATCATGTACATTTACCCGTTGCTGGGAACTTTCTTGACATGTACCATTGATAATGATATTTTAGGGAAACAAGTGTAGATGTGGGAAACAAATTGAATTGGGGTTTTATATTTAGGACTATATCTAACCCCTATAACATCCCAAAAATTTTGAAAATAGATTTACAAGGCATATTTGAGGCATAGAGATTTTATGTAAAGACTTCAAATGCATCAAAAATAAATTGTTGGTAAAAAGCGTGTTCTGGCCAAACAATAAATTCTAACTATTTTTTTGAATTATTTTGGGAAATTAGGCCCTTAATTCTTAAAAAATAGCTTCTAAATTATTTAAGCTAATTTTTGGGGAAATAAACCCCTTCATAATTCTTCCAGTGTCTCAAAATAATATTCGATAATGTTTTCCTCTTCCTTCTGAGCCCCAAATAATTTTAAAATAATCATTGTTCTTCTTTGTTCTCTTAAAATCTCACTCGAAAATAGACTTTCTCGCCAAATTATTCATTTGAAGGCAACTTAACTATAGTTAATATCTTCTTATAAAAAAAACTATAGTTAATATCTCTAAGCCTAAAAATGCTTAGCAACCTCTCTTTCTACATTTGGGACTTTCCCCAGGTTATATCACTTATTACTTACTAGGCCAGTAATCAAAAAACATGGATGTTACAAACTCCGACTAACTCTTACATTACGTACATGTGGTATAGGTAGTAACATATAAGATTCGGTTCCATCCCTTTTCCCAGTGAAATTAATGAATCTGACACTGTACACACACACACCTTGCTTGAAGAAAAGGGAATGGATTTTACAACTTAACGAGGCAGGAAGGAGGAATGGATAACAATGGAGGTGTACTGCATGACCCGCAAGTTCATTTTATGATCAGCCTTCAAGTCCTTTTCCAAAACGAAGAAAGTCTCATTGGACCTGTAAAGACGAAGCACATTTATATGGTGTGTAACTATAATTCAACCTTTGACATGTATAATCGAAAGCCCCGTTATCATGTAAAGGAGTTAGGTCATGTTGGCGGCGCCTGAGTTGGCCAACGTTAAATGAAAAAACTTAAAGAAAATGTAACTTATTTAATTATGATGTGAATTTTGAACCACAAAAAAATGTTATACGCATGAATTATAATACTAACCGCCAGTTGGGTGGAGGAGATCTTTAAGGAGATCAGGCATGGGAGTATTGGGAATCATAGACTTCCAATAAATCTCAGGAGGTACGGCATCATGCGTTGCCACCAACTCAACCTGCAATTTCGTGTAAATATATGTGTGTGAGTATGTATGTGTATATATATAGCCATAAAGACACATTATAAAAACTATGAAAGTGATGAAGACAAAGAAATTAGGGAGCAAAAGCTCACAGTGAGAAAAGCAATGATGGAAAGGAGTGGAGACTTCATTATTGTAGAGACTCAGTATTCAAAGTGATGATGATAGATGATAGAGGAGAAACAGAGAGGAATTATATAGAGACGAGGATGTTTCCCCATTGAATTATTGTTTTGAGACATGCATGGGACCCAGGCCTGGATACTCATAGATTTCATTCTTCCAATGAATGATATAGACTCAAATAATAATTTATGATCAAAGGGGATATTAAATAACTTAACTAGCATCATTAATTTAATTAATTTAGGTAAATATTTATGATCAAAGGGGATATTAACCATGTTAAATGGTATTGGATCGTCATTTCTCCCAAATAAAGTTGGAATACTAACCTCGTTAACTTATTAACTAGAATTAACCTTGTTAATTCTGGGAAATAAGTTTTGATGGGATCCCAATTTAGTATTCCTTCTGTCCTTAATGTAGAACCTAAAAGTTAAGTTGATCTTGATTCTAAATGCAATGATCTGTTATCAATGAAAATTTTATTAACGGGGACCATTTTGGAATTTATCCAAAAATAACATAATGCTTTTTATTCTTTAGAAGGCCAATTAGTTTCGCACCAATTATTTCATATGCATACATTAGCATGGAGTCAAAAATTTACATTCGACTTTTATCTATTGATAAGGACATTCAGTTTTTATCCACAAGCATGGAATCTATATCATTTTCGACCTTTCTTTATCTTGTTTTCTTTCGCTCGAGTTTTTAACTCTAAACAAGGTAGAAAAGGAATGAAAATGAAATCATTAGTTCAAGTTAGCTTAGTGTGGACTTGGTTTTTAGTTTGTCAAATTAAGTTTGTAAAAGTACATTATCGTAATTTGCTTGGGGTTTTTAAATTGCCGAAATTATTATTAATTTTTTTTCAATTATCATTATTTTTGTCATATAATCTTTTTGAAAAAAATTATGCAGATGTATAATTTTTTACATATATAGATGTGGTTTGGAATGAAAAGCATGACCAGAATGAGACGAGCGATGGGATTTCTACGATTTATATAGTGCTATACATTATCTACAACATAATTTATAGCACTATATAAAGAAATAGGTCATGATCTTGATGGCTACACACACACACACACACACACATATATAACTTCCCTTGCTTGAGTTTGAAGAACGTATATATGCATCATATTATATATGTATAGGCATAGATTCTTAATATAAGTTCATTATATTAATATTTTTTTCCAAATAACAGTCTAATGGGAATTTTGATAAATGAAGATTTCTCTTCAAATATCACTGTTTGATGCTAACAAGTTGAAGAGCATGGAGGAGACTTCAGGTTAGAGAATTGAGCCAAATATTGTAATTAATGTTAACAACATTGATTTCATTGGCAGAACATATGACTCAATGAATTGAAACGGTGACTCTAAAATTAAACATTCACATATTGAAATATTTGAAATCGAAAGATATTTAAAATAAAACCTAATGAATGTGTTGTCTTATATCTCTAACCTTAACAACCCATCTTTCAATATATATAAATACTATACTAAATCATGGAATCTTAAGCATGTTTCACTGGCATTCAATCACATAATCATCATTTGAATTCATAGAGTCGATTTTTTTGTCAATAAGACATTAAAAGACTGAAAATATACTTTATAAACTTAATAGACCAAATTAAAAATTAATATAAATTGAGAACACCAAATATATACATTAACCATAACATTATTAGTATTATAATAGTATAACAAAATTTAATAGAGTTTTTTTCCTGTCAACCCTAAAAGAATTAAGGTATTTACAAATTTATCAATACTTTTGCGTCTAGGGATGTGCAATGGGTCAAATGGGCTGGCCGGAGGGTCCACCTGTAACCCACCCGTTTACTTCATAATGTGTTTGGGCTCAGTCGGAATCCGTGAATAACCCGTTTGAACCCGCAATAAACACATTGCTCAAACTCGTACGGATATAGGTGGGTTCGAGTTCAACCTGTTTATACAACCAAAGAAAAAAAAATCAGAAAAAACATTAGAGCCCCACACCCTGCATTGAAATCCAAAGCAAATCAGATAAAAGAAAACTGGAGGATAGATCTGAGATGTTTAATGGCATCACTGCAAGATGGAGGAGATTTGAGATGCTTCTTGACTTCCAGTGGAGTGGAGAGATCTGAGATGGTGTCGTCAACAGAATCGCCAAGTGAAATAGAGTAGAAAAATAAGTCTGTGGACAGTTGAGAGAGGTAAGACGAGAGAGTAAAGGAAGAAGAATGACACAGGAGACGTAGGGGGCCAGGAAAGTGAGGACTGAAGAAGATGAAGAATGAGAGAGGAGGGAGAAAGAATAAAAACAAAAAAAGAGAATGGGTGAGGAGGTGCCAGGCGGCAAGAGGATAGGAGGAAGTTGGTTTTGTAGGTTTGTTTTAAAATTTTATATAAATATAAAAAATATAAACAACTCTTTTAGGTGTCAACTATTAGCTGTAGGAATCGAACGCGGGATATATGTATAATGATGAAACAGCTCGTCTACCACTGAACCAAAAGGTTTGGTTCATCATGTAAGCACAATAATTAATATATTATAATAAAATAAATAAATTTCAAAATTTAAAATATATACAAGTGGGCACAGGTAGCCCCAGGCTAAACCCCCATAGCGCTCTCATTTATTACACTACCTCATCCCATTTAAACCCACTCGTTATAGGTCATTTTTGGGCGGGCTTAAACAAGTAAATTTTTCTCCAGGCCCAGGTGGGTCCACCAACTTGCGGGTTACTTATTCAGCCCTATTTGCACCTTTATCTTAAAGCTATTTAGAGTTAAGGTAAAAATTTGTTTCCTAAATATTTTTTAAGAGCAACTTATCCTGAAAGTTTTTAATTAGATTAATATTGCCCCTTACCGTTAAAAAGTTTTTATCTATTGATAAGGACAGTCATTTTATATCCACAAGAAAGGAATCTAAATCATTTTCAACCTTTCTTTATCTTGTTTTCTTTCGATCGAACTTTTAACTCCAAACAAGAACTAGAAAAGGAATGAAAATGAAATCACTATTTAAAGTTAGCTTAGTGTGGATTTGGTTTTAGTCTGTCAAATTAAGTTTGTAAAAGCGGGGTAAGTGTAAATTATCATAATTTGTTTGGGGTTTTCGAATTGCCGAAATTATTATTACTTTTTATGTCAATTATCGTTATTTTTGTTACATAATTTTTTTTTAAAAAAATTATACAGATGTATAATTTGTTACATATATAGATGTGATTTAGAATTAAAAGCATGATCAGAATAAGATGGGGGTAAACCCATTTTTTGGTATCCATAATTTTGTTTAATTTTCAATTTGGTATCTGTGTGTTTTCAATTTACAAGAGCTAATGTTGCTAACGAAATATAATTAAAAAATTTAATTAGAAAAAAAAACACAAAAGTATCAAATTGAAAATTCAAAAAAAGTATGACTACCAAAAAGTGGATTTTCCCTACTATGATTTTTACATGAGCGTTTTATATATACCAAATTGAAAAATTAAAGAAAAGTGTAAATAAAAAAAAAAAGTGATGGGATTTCTGAGATTTTCAGTATCCAAAAGACTACAACGATCATAATAGCACTATATAAAGAAATACGTCATCATCTTGATGGCTCTCTCTCTACATACATACATATATATATATATTATATATGTGTGTGTGTGTAACTTCCCTTGCTGAGTTTGAAGAACTTGTAAATGCATCATATTATGTATGGACATAGATTCTTAATAAAATTTAATTATATTAATAATTTTTTTTTTCAAATAACAGCCTAATTGGAATTTTAATAAATGAGGATTTCTCTTCAGATGTCACTGTTTAATGTTAATAACATTGATTTCATTGGCAGAACTTATGACTCAATGAATTGAAACGGTGACCCTAAAATTAAACATTCACATATTGAAGCATTTAAAATCGAAAGATATTTAAAATAAAACCTAATGAATATGTTGTGCCCAAATCGTGTTTGTGGAAAAAACAAAAAGTAGGCCCCAAAAATCGGCCCAGTGCGTTTAAGAAAAGGGTCTCTAAGTTTCTTTAAATAGGTCCAAGAACTGGCCCCACTGTGTTTCAGAAAATGGGCTCTAATAATTTTTTAAAATTAGCCCAATACCACACGGCCCACCAACGTATTAGTGGAAGGACGCCGTTTAGCATAATCTTCTCCACTGAGTCGGATCCCTAGGATCCGACCCAGTTTCCAGCGGACCCGGCTCCATCCTTTCCCACGCAGCCGCTGGAACTATATTTCCAGGTGGCGATTTCCGGTGATGGAGAGGAGCTTTTCCGGCGTTCCCAGGATTTCCCCCACCCCCCGTTGAGCTGGTTTTCACGGCGAACTTTTCAGAAATAGTCAGGGAAAAGATTGGGAACCCGTTTTCAATTGAAAAACAATGATAAAAACTCCCAATTCCTAAGCAATGAGCAGAGACGTACAAAGGACAAATCTCAAAATAGAAGTAGCCTAAAGATCCAGCAACAGCGGTGAGTGAAATGATTATATATAAATCAGGATTTTGAATCTGACAAATATAATCAACTCTTTAAAACCATAAAAACAAATAATGAACCAAAAGTTTGAACGAGAAGAGTGTAGCGTTCTAAATTCTGACAATCAGGGAGCTTCCGGCAAATGCCTCAAAAGGAGAAAGGGAAAAAAATGGTTTTTTTGTGAAGAAAATAAGCAAAGAATGCAAATTGCCTATTATCCAAATTAAAGTTATTTCATGCCATTAATTCCGGTTAGTTTGCAGGATGATGAAAAGCCATATATGCCAAACCAAACACACATGTATATACAGGAAGATTCAAACACACACTTGGCCAGGAAAATGTATAGCAAATCCTTTTAAAAGCCAAGCTTAAAAGGAGCTATTCCCTTTTCCGGCGAACAACCATTAGCACCGACGAGAAGCATGAGGATTGACCAACAACGGACTCACAACCAGCATATCAATTTTCTCTAAAGTGCGTTTTCTAGTGTCAGAGAGATTTCATTTTCTGGTGTCAAAGAGAGATTGTATGTTGCACAGTATTGCAGATTTGTAAATATACTCAGATTCAGATTTGCAGATTTGAAAATAGGAACGAAAATCATCTTACCAAACGAGATCGAAAGAAACAAGTATTCCATTTGAAAGAATCTCCAATACAATATTCCTTCGAAACAAGGTTTAAAAGAATTTAAGCATTCCATTTCTAGGCTTAGATTATCTGAGATGGAAAGATTTGGATTATAAATATCTGTTTCAGTATAATTCATGAAAAAAAATATAAATATAAAAGTATCAAAGCAAATAAGTAAAGTAGAGTATAT
>QFDD01000957.1:0-33952 GCA_006871305.1 Vachellia collinsii
TAGAGTTAGCTTTTTTTGTTTTTTCAGATTGAAGACGATCTTGTTGATATAAAAGAGTTCATAGTATGGTGCAGTTATAGTTTCCTAAATTACAAGTCTTTCAGTTTTCAACCTGCGGAGAGTTCGTCGTTGAAGTATTGCCATAGGGAATTAGGGATGGAGCCCAGGAAATACTCCTATGACTAGTTTTTAATGGATAAATTTATTTTTTATATAATTTTATTATCCATCAATTCTTTTGATTTTTGATACAAATTATGACATTCAATCAACTAATAATAACACAAATGTGGCTTAAATGATAATATTTTAGTGACTTTAATGAGGTCGCCAAATTTAATCATAATTAAAACAAAGGTAATTCAGTTTAATAACGATTGGATAATACATAATCGTACTAATTGGATATTCATAACTTTATTCATGGAATTAAATAATGAGAAAAATGGCGGAATAGGTAACAAGTATTTAAAGCTGAACAATAATGATAATAATGAAAAAAATTGAATTTTGAAATAAGAAACACGCATCGTATCTACTCTATTATTAAATAAATATAATCATATAAATTTGAAATAGGAAATAATTAACCATCATATCTATTAATGACGATTATATCCTATTGTCCGAAGTCAATGCGGAGACAGGCATAAACTGAAATTGTATTTTTTCTTTCAAAGATTATTCACCGCCTTTCTTTCCTAAAATTGTCACTCAATGGATTATATATATATATATATATATATCTGTGTGACTGTGTGTCCACACACACGAATTGATTATAGATTGTTTGTCCTCTATCCTTCACGATGTCATATAATTCAGAGCTTCCATCAATTTCTGAAATTTATGAGTTCTTCAACGAAGTCACCATCGCCGCCGCTTCATACTCCAGAGCTGCTCCATTGTGGTGGTGCCCTCCCTTGGAATTCGTCGCCGTTGACGTCAATTCACAGAACCAAGACGACGACGACGACGTCGTTCCCAGTCGCAAGAAGCAACGCTTGAATCTAAATCCAAATCAGACTCGGGATCTCGGAGCCTTCTCGTCTCTCGGCGGGACTGTTGCAGGGACCAGTGACGTGGCGCAAACAAGTGATGATGTGGACAACGTTCGTGGTCCCACCCACCACGTGGTGGCGAGAAGGCGCTCCAACAGAATCAAGAGCGTGCCACGTTGGATGGTTGACTACTATGTCTGATATGTATGTGATTACTGATAGATGATTACTGATATGCCTACACTTTCTTACAGTTGAATATTATTTTTAAATTCTGTTGATTATACAAACTTCTCCCTGTAATTATACTTTTGATTAGTATAATATATTCACATATTTAGGAGCAAAAAAAATTTTATTAGCATAGGAAATATTCATCCTTATATGTTAATTCAACTGAATCTCTCTCCACCCACTTGTAATAAGTATCCAGCTTGGGTAACAAACTATGGTATTTGACTTGGTTGACCGGTCAATGATAGGAAAAGATTTGAATTTTTGAATAGGGAAAAAAGTATCGTATCTATTAAATTAAATAATGATGGAAATTTGAATAGGAAACAATTAAGCATAATATCCATTAATGACGACTAAATAATTAAAGGATAGCGTTGATATCCTAAATCTGCCTATGGGGGGGGGGGATTTTTTTTTAAGTCAAATGCTATCAACAGTGAAAATAATTAGCCAAATATTACACTTTTAAAAATATTTAGCCATATGTTACAGTCAAACTCGTTCTTCAAATGTACAAATTTAAATTTGTATTGAACTCGTTCACCTGAAGAACGAGTTCAGTGAGAGACATGCATTTCCAGGGACTGACAGCCCAAACTCGTTCAGGCGAGGAAGGCCCCCATTTAAAAAAAAAAAATTGTTAACCCCCCCCCTCACACCCCCCAATCCCTCCCCCACCCTAAAATTAAAAAAAGAATCATTATTTTTAAATCTCTCCCTCAACAAAAAAAATATATATTATTTTTTAAAATCCTCCAAATTAGCCCTTTAGAAAAAAAAATAAATCCCTACAAATTATTTTGATAAAAAGACGGATATGAAAAATGAAAAACATTGCATTTATAATTTGTACACTCTCTCACTTTTTGTAAAACAAGGTCATTTTTAAAAATAAAATTGTTATACTTTTGTTAACGATAGGACAATTATAATTTACTAATTTAGTAACAAAATTGTTTTACAAAAAATGGTTAGGTACTTTTGGAGTATCACATCATTCATATTATCTCCAATTAAAATATTTCAATTGTTTTTTCTATTTATTGCATATCCAATAAAATTTTTTGATTATTTCTTTCTTTATAACTTAGTTTAATATATATATGTAAAATCTAAAAGAGACAGATGTAATACTTCTATTGTGAAGCCCGGAAAAGTATGGTTTTTGTAACTACTTATCAAACCTTTAACGATTTGCCTTCATTCACCAATGTTGATATGGGCTTCGATAACAACACCACCATTGTTCAAGTTTCCATCGTCTTCATTTTTTATATCTTACTGCCAAAAAGTGAGAGAGTGTACAAATTATAAATTCAATGTTTTTCATTTTTCATGTCCGTCTTTTTATCAAAATAATTTGTAGGAATTTATTTTTTTCTAAAAAGCTAATTTGGAGGGATTTATATAACCTTCTCCCTGTAATTATACTCTTGATTAGTATAATATATTCACATATTTAGGAGCAAAAAATTTTTATTAGCATAGGAAATATTCAATCTTATATTTTAATTCAACTGAATCTCTCTCCACCCACTTGTAATAAGTATCCAGCTTGGGTAACAAACTATGGTATTTGACATGGTTGACCGGTCAATGATAGGAAAAGATTTGAATTTTTGAATAGGAAAAAAATATCGTATCTATTAAATTAAATAATAATGGAAATTTGAAAAGGAAACAATTAAGCATAATATCAATTAATGACGACTAAATAATTAAAGGATAGTGTTGATATCCTAAACGCGTAATCTGCCTATATGCCGTCTACTCTATATACTCACGATTTCAGACATTTTTGTCTTTTAGTTTTCAATTAAAACTCGTTTTCGTTATCAGAAAAAGAATATATTTTAAAAATTATCATTATTTTATATTATGCTCCGAATTCAAAGGAAAATGAAATTTAGTAATGAAATAACATTCGATATAAATAAATATGATAATTTTTAGTTTCAATATACAATCCAGATTTAAATTATAAATATGATACATCCAGAGTGGGAGCAATTCGTGTACTGTTTGCAGCGACATTTAAATATTATATATGTGTGTGAGTAATTTTTTATTAATTTAATTGAGCCTATATTAATATAAGGGAAACTTCAAGATAAAATACAGTTGAATTACTTAAATTCTAATTTTGATCACTAAACTTAACAATTCATTTATTAGATTGTCTAATACAGTTAAGGATTTGAAAATTGAGTCAAATTATCTCCATACCCTTTAATTATTAAAATGATCAAAACTAAAGATAAAACTATACTCTTTTGGTTATTAAAAATCAAAAGGACACTACTAATATTAGGTTAGTTATGTCAAGCTTTATCATTAGAAATGAGATGGTAAAAGCCAAGAGGGTTGGGTTAAAAAAATGCTAATGGAAGAAATCGATCGATTTGGTTTGAGCTTATTTAATATATCTATTTCTACATAGAGAAGACTTGGGGGGTACAGTGCACCAGAGTCCCCTAAACTTAAAAAAAAAAAAAAACTGGGAAATAAAAAAGACGAGGAAAGAATGATAGAAAACAGGGGTGTGTGTGTGTGTGTGTAATTGATCATTATTACTATCAAATATTGGAGATATTAATTGTATTGTATTGTATTATATATTATTCCAATGTAGAAACTCGTTTGTAGTGCAAATTAACTGAAAATTATTGGAATATTGTGCGTATGGGGCATTGACATGTAAAATGTTGACAATCCTATTTAGTTGGTAGAATCAATGGAAATGTGATACTCGCTCCAACCATTCATATAAGGTTCACTTTAATGAAGAAATCAACCTATAAAGTAGATCTTATAGTAGAAACATAATGTAATGGTTTGATATTATATATATTTGCTATTTATCATGTATCATAATTATGTTCTTTTGAATTTTGATAATTGTAAAATAATAATTTTATATGCTAAATGTCATTTATGAAGCAAATAACAAGATCTGTGAATTGTTGTTATCTCATCTTCAATGCTTTTTAAATAAGACGAACAATCAAACACGTCTTTTGGAATATTCATTAAGCTCTAGTAGTAATAAATGCCAATATCAACATCTACAATCACAAAGAAATGACATACTTATTGTGATTATTGTTAATCACGTTTGCAGAATCTAGGATCTTTGTCATACAATTCATAAGTTCCTTGAGAACATTAAAATATACGTGTTCACTACTACAAACGAATAAATAGATGTCGGTCAAATATGACATTAGGTGTCTGATAAATGTGTGAAATCTAATTGAGTGACTTTGTTTCTTGATCAATACGTCATCGGTTAATGAAGTGACGTTAGATCCAAAGGATCAAGGGATGAGAACGAAGGATGTGTAAAATACGTCATCGGTTATATTATAAAATATGACACCTATAAATATATAGTCATTGGTTATTACAAAAATAAGCGACTCAGTGTGTCAACTGTAACATTAGTTATTTTTCCAGTTGAAGTCAAATGTTGTATGATAGATGTCAGTTATATACTTCATTAGTTATTTTTGCAGTTGAAGTCAAATGTTGTATGATAGGTGTCAGTTATATACTTCTAACCGACGACCTAAATTTGCTCTAATGTTTGGCTATATTTTGAAATAATATCATAGACATTAGTTTAATTTTAAAAACCCACCACTGTAAAGGTATAGTCATCGGTGATTACCAAAAAAGTGACAACTAATGTCTACTATAACGTTAGTTATTTTTGTTGTTGATGTCAAATGTTGTATAATAGACGTTGGTTATATACTACTAATCAATGACCTAAGTTTACTCTAATGTTTGGCTATATTTTGAAATGATATCATAGGCGTTGGTGGAATTTTAAAAACTGATAACTATGTGAATTTCTAGTCATCGGTTATTTTGATAACCAACGTGATAAGTGGTAAAGGCGTCAGTTTCTCTTAATAACTAATGTCGATATTAGTTTTTTTTAAATATATTATCAATTTTTGTTTTCTACTCAACCTGCAAGTGATAGAATGCATAGTATTTATACAGTTCAATAGCTACAGTTCAACACCATAGTGTGTATATATCAAACAAGTGAACTATAATTTTATAAATGTTAAACAAAGTACATTTATAGCTGATTGACTATACATAATTGAAGAAAAATATATGAAGCCACTCAAAGTTAAAGGCAAAAACTATACGTGTATACAACCTACTTAGTTGCCATTCAACTTCATCAACATATCGGCCTGCTCATTACGCATGTCTATTTGTTGTTGTGTGTATGGAGAGGGGTCTTGAAATAATTTCAAATTAATAGGAAGGAAACATGTTATATATAGATATCAAAATAATTGTTTGGTATCATTTACCTTTTCAAGATCAACATTAACCCCAGTTGTCACAATCTTATGCATGTATCAGATAACATAGTACACGCACTTAACAGTACCTGGTTGACACTGATACTAAATAAATACGTTGTTCGAGATTATGAAAAATTGATATTATCAAGTTGGAAAGAAATGTGTTATAAAAAGTAAACTTACATTATGATAGAGCCATGTAGAGTCTTCAACTTTCTGCTTCTTGGCTGCCTTCTTATCTTCATCTTCAATTACAAAAAACATTTCAGATTTCATGCCCCTAAGATAAAATAAAAAAGATAATATATTACAATATGCAATTAACTTCACAAAAAATAAAGCAAGGGAAAGATATATTAAACTCACATTTTGAAAATGTCCCTGGTTTCTGTAGTAGAAATCAAACCAATAAATGGTATTGTCCTGGGGACAAACCACGACTAGTGTCCAGTGACCACTGCAAGGTATAAAACATAGCAAAAATCAGAACACATTCAATTCAATAATTGAAAATGTAAGTAAAAGACCTACTTATCCTTCTAAAGGGGCGCCAAGTAGCATTTCAAGTTGCTATGAATGATTATATCGATTAAGTATGATTTTATCTTGCTGACCTTCTATCCAATCTTCTGCAACCTCTTGGGACACATGAAACCAAAATTTTGTTGCATCCCGGCATCTTTGACTCTGCAATTCAGCCACTACAAAAAAGGCAGCATCAATAGCGGTTATTTTACGCCTTTGTAGCGGTTAATATTGCTACAAGTGTAAATAGTAGCGGTTTTAAAAAATGCTACAAAACCCACCATAGGAAGTAGTTTAGCAACGGTTTTACAAAACTGATGCGCACATAGTCAAACCCGCTACTAATGTTGCAGTGTTTCTAATAAACCGCTACAAAAAAAAAGGCGATCGCGGGAATCAAGAGGAAATATTTATAGTGGGTATAAAACCGCTACTAATAGAAAGAGCAATTCGGATTTTGTGTCGTAAAGTTTGTCGCGGTTCAAAACCGTTACAAAAATATAATATTTGAAAAAACAAATTATAGTAGCGATTCATAAACGACAACTAATTTTTTAGATGAATAAAATAAATTTGCCGCAAAAATTTTAGCAAGAGGAAGGAGACATTTTCTTACCAACATTTTGCAGCTGTTTTAAAATTGCTACCAGTTTCACTCAGAATTTAAAATTGTCCCACCATATTTTTGACAAAATTATTTCGATAGAATATATTTGTTGCGGTTTTTAAGCGGTTCTAAAAATCACTACTAAAATTTGTCAAAATAAAAAAATTTATAATTTTAAATATTTTAATTCGAATTAGTTACTTAAATATGATGAAATTAAATTTAATTATAAAATATCGGTTATTATTAATACTGAATTAATTCAAAGTAAATATTATTAATTACATAATATATGTAGAATGTAATGAAATGACAAAAATATAAAACAACATGAAAAAAAGATAAAACATTAGTATATTAAAACAAATTACTATTAATTTAAGTATTAAGAAATTGCATTATCAAATACATGTGATAACGATAAATTAATATAATTTAGGGATAAAATAAGTATAAATTGTGAGGGGTAAAACCATAAAGAACATACACTGTTATGCAATCTTTGAGATCAGTCTTGCAAATGAAAGAATGAAAGAAGAAGAGAAAGAGAGAAAGAATCAGAAAAGAGAGGAAGGAAGAGCAAAAAATGAAATGGGTGGAAGGGGTATTTATAAAATGTTTGCAGGAATTAGCAACAGTTTAGGTGACGGTATTTGTTGCGGTTAGGTTTAGCAATGTTTTATGTCACAGTTTTTGCAATGGTTTAGAATTGCTACTAAATATGTAAGTTTAAAAAAAATCCCCCCAAATTGAAATAAATTATATATATTACATACTTGAATTATTTATTCAGCGTCATTAGCCTGACAAAGGGTAAATCATCATCTCTTTCAAGGAAGAAGTTTTCAAAATCAATAAGATAAAATGGCTCTGCCTCATAGGTGATGTGTTCAACGCTATCACTTATGTCATAAAGATCTCTAAGTTTAAGATGAACAACTATACTCCAATCTTTATGTTTCTCATCCTCCACATAATAAACTTATTGTGCCTCTGATGTTAGAATATATGTCTCATTGTCTTGAGCTTCCTTGTTCTTCATGTACTGAGATTCTGGACCTTGCACTTCATCTGGGAGTAGATCATCATGAACCCAAAATCTTCTCGAACTATGTCATTAATGGAATTAATATGGTATTCTTACACTTCTATTTGTGAGATTGAAGGACTATATTCTCTCAACACATCATTTATAACTTCTATTAAAGGAGGATAGTGGGTGATTGTGAAGACATAATAGTAGGATTTGAGAGGTTAATATTGAATCTTAAAAAATGAAAATATTATGCTTAGGAAGTTAGTTATATCATCTTTGTTCTTGAACAAGTCTTGGATTATTTTCTCATTTTTTTTAATGCTTTACTTAGTTATATCATCTTTGTTCTTGTACAAGTCTTGGATTATTTTCTCATTTTTTCCATGCTTTACCCAATGGTATCAACTTTAAAGTAAATGTTAAGTTTTCAAACAACCCAAATTTTGAAGTTTAAAGTTTAAGCATCATATGTCTGACTTTTTTTTTTTTTTTTACCAAAACGTGTCTGACGTGTTTAATAACAAGTTTTCTACAAAAATTCAAGGTATCAATCATCACCAAATTGAGTGTTTGAATTAGATTATTTTAAATGATTTTATAGAATTTCAGATAAATATTTTAGATAAATTTTATCTCGACATATATGAAATTACTTTTTTAAATGGGTTAAGGTTCATCTTGGCCCTGAAGTTTTTGTTTAGGAGTGCTTAGCACCTAAAAATTTTATTTGGTCTTATATTACCCTAGAAGTTTTAAATAAGTGCAATATCACTTCGAAAGTTTAAAATAGGATTAATGTTGCCCTTAAAATTAAAGAAGGTAAGTTTGATTTTCTAATTTTGATCAAAATTGCTGATGTAGTATCTACAGCTTGATCGTGAATAAACATTTGTCGTTTGAATATGTGAAGTTGGATAAAATTACTCTATTTTTAAATTTACCGGATAAGATATCACCTATAAACACTTGTAATGAGTGTTATTGAGTAAAAACTTCTGTAACAAAAATTTATATTAACCCTTTTTAAAAGTGATTTTCGGGTTTTCCAAGCGGGGACAAACGTTGCAAATTTAACACAGAATTTTTCACCACGCTCCCACTCCCAAATTTTTTCGCTGTTGCTGTTCGCCCGCGAGGAGGCGAAGAGCATAATAGCTGCAGGAATCGGAGCCCCAAGGAATGAGGAATGAGGAATCTGACGCAAATTAACAGGAATGGTTTGGCCAAGTACATTCCTGTATAAACCAAGAGCCACCGATCTGTTAGCTTGCTGATTCGATCTGCAGAAAAAGCATACCGTGATTTAACTTTGTCTTGTTTACAGTCCTCGATCCCACTCCCATCCCTCTCACATCTGTGAGTTCGGATGGCTTGCAGCTGCCACGAGCTTCCATTTGCTTCCCCAACAGGTTGGCCTTCACTCTCTTCTGTTAATTTGTTTGACCAAATGCCTCTGAAGAAATTTGTCTCCAAAAGCTGCATGTGCCCTTGTACTTGTTTAGTCTGCTATGCATCATAAGAGATGCTTAACTTTTTCTTTTTATATATTCCAAAAAAAAAACTTTTTCTTTTTTCTTTTTTGGCCCCTGGGATTGCTTGATTGCATGGAATGCCATCTACTTGTTTGATGAAATTCCTATACGAGAAATTGAAGTTATTGTTATCTTCGTGTTTTTTTTTTTGGTATCTCTGTTTCTTTTCTTTGTTTTTTTGTTTTGGCCTTCTATCGGTCTAAATTGGTGTTAATTCGATCGTATGTGAAGCTTATACATTTTTTTCTTTTGCATTGAAGTTTAGCATTCTCTAAGTGCCAAGTATGCTGCTGATGCTAGCTATTCAATTATGAAAGATTTCTTGTATCTGCTTGCTATGTGGTTAAAGAAGTTGAACTCGTCCCTATTTCTGCAACATCTATACGGTCCTCTCAACTTTAAACTTTTGTTGGTCTCTACTTTCTACTTCGATTTCTTTAAATGTCGATAGTGAACTTTATTATCTTTATTGTGCTTCATCTTTAGCACTGATATACTTGTGAAATTGCATTCCCCATTGGGTGCCCTATTTACTTCTTGGATTTCACATGACCAATGGGGCACGAATAAGATTAGGGATTAGGATCACCTTAAATTCATTAGATTCATGTAAACATTATAAATTATGACCGATGCTATGTGAGTGACGTATTTGATACCATTTTATTAATTAAATTGGTTACTCTTGCAAATATATAATATTCTATCGTTGCATGTATGCAACTATAAACTATATTTTGATGCGTCAATTTTAGGTAAATGTCAAAGATACGTTAATTTATTTCATGTGCAAGTCTTAGCAATTAGCAGAGCTTATAGAAAGCTGTGTAGGCAACATAGAGTCTCCTGTGCCAGCAGCCCTGGTGCTATGAGATGAGATGTATCCTGCGATATTATGTCTGTAGTTTAGATTCTAAGCCAGATAAAGAAGTGGACCACACGCTGAAGTCTCATTTTAGATTTAATGTTGAACTTTTGGAAAAACTTTGTTCAAAATGGGTAGGCTTAGAATAAACTCATATCTTACTTGGGGTTAAGCTACTCATTCCTCTTTCAAGGCTCATTAGCTATTAATACATCCCAAATTCTCGTTTTCTCAACCCAACATCACAATTTTCTTTGTTTTATATATATATCAATATCATTTAGGATAAATTCATATGTTATACATTAATAAAACTACCCTTAGACGCTAAGCACATCCATTTTCTTTCGTCTTTAACCTCAAGCTTTATGGATGGATGTTACGAGAAAAATAAATCTTTATAGTCGTGATTCTTATGGTTGTCCTATTAAGATTAGATCAAACCAAAGTACCAAACTTCAAAATTCTTCTATCAAATTAACTGATGAAGTATCAATCCCAGAACAAAAATTAAGTAATGAAGAGGCAAATAGTTTTTGATAATGGTCAGCCTAAACTAGTTAGTTATGATCAAACAATGATGACATAAAATATCAAAGAGTCCAAGACATGATCTCTAAGAAAAAAAAAAAAGCAAAACTTGTACAATCCTCCCTTTCTTTTGGTTGTTACTTCCCAAATTAACAGGTACGTTGTCTGACAAGCAATTTCCTCCTTCTTTGGACATCCTCTTTGGCTTCGCTCTCTTCAGTTTCATCCATTTTTTTCATCTTCTTTACCTTAACATTCCCAGTCAACTTTCCATAACTTCCGGAAAATGGGATGATCATCTTAAAAATAAAGTTAGAGATGTGGTGAAAGAAAAGAGCACGTTCTCCTAAAGGGAATATTAGAAGAATAAATACACCCAGAAACATCAAAAGAAAGATGATTCCAATAATCATCACAGTGTTGGCAAGCCAATAAGCATTGCTCACTACTAGATGAACTGCAGCCATGAATGCAATTGACATTGTAATAAGAGCCAAACCCACCAAATATAGAGCAAAGTATGTGGCACTGAATGCTATATGGAAGTCACCAAGCTGAGCCCATAGCAGAATAAACGACCCCATGGTAGAGCTATACATAGCTATTACATCGCAGATTGTGAACAGCTGGAACATGGTTTTGTCAAGAAAAGTGGCCATGCCTCTTTTCTTCATGTCATTTTCATCAAAGCTATAGATACCACCCGGCACAGTGAAACCAGCAGCAAAGGTTACAGTGGCAACCAATATTGCTACAAGTAAGATAGTGCTGACACGATCTTTGATCCATTCAATCTGAGGTGGTTCGGTATTTGACCGCCTGATTCTTCTTCCATTTTCACTTAAGGGGGTGCCAAAAGATTTCAAGATTGTGAAGGACAGAAACTGCAGATAATAGAAAGAAGAACCTTTTGATCATCCCTATTATTACTGAATAGTTTTTCATCTATATTGATAAAAATAAGAACAAAGATGGATTGTCTCTTTGTTGAAAATTACTAGTTCATTATTAAAATAAATGCAGAGATGAATCTGATCATACCTCTCTAAAAGTTGGTGGTGTTCTTCTTCTGAGCATAACAATATCTCGTGCTGTCATGCCTTCTTTATTCACCCGATTGATGTTGAGTCTCTTCTCTTGAGTCAGCAATAGCAATATCTTCGGGTGCAAGTATTTTGAGGCCAAATGTAATGGGGTATTCCCATTCTTGTCTCTCATGTTTAGTAGCTTCTCAAGCTTCTTTTCTCTTAATATATACTTTACTACTCTGTCTTTTCCATTTTTTGCTGCAATGTGAAGGATATTCTGACCTTTTTGATTGAGTGAGTCCATTGGATCAAACGTGTGTTCTAGTTTTTGAACAAATTCTATAACCACATTAATATGACCTTTTTTGCAAGCAATATGGATAGGAAGATTTCCTTTTAGATCCCACTCCAGGGCACTTAGAGGACATGCTTGGAAAACTGTACGCACAACTTCAAGATTTCCCATGGATGCTGCTAAGTGCAGGGGTGTCCCACCTTTTTGGTCTTTCAAGTAGATTAATTCAGAATTTTTTCTCAGTATTTTCTCTGAAAATGCATGAAATTAGAACAATAAAAAAACTCAATTTGAATTGGAAAGCGGAAAAGGAAGAGTTTTTTTAAAGAAAGTTCAAACGAACCAAATGTGTCAATCAAAATCTTTTATTCCTTTTGCTGGAAATATAATATGTGATATTAATTAGTTAAGTTGGTTAATATCACTAATTGAATAAACTTTATAAATATAGGGCCTTAGCACTGTAATTAGTGTGAAAGGATGTGGAGTCCCCACCAATGTAATGAGAGAGGATAACATGGATCTTTTTCTAGAGGAAGGTTAACATGGGTCTTCCTTAAGAAGTTCCTAAGAGTTTAGGGTCAAGTAATCACCCTTAGAAGGGTAGATCAATCTCTTGTAAATATTGCTTTGTAATGAATGAATTCATTCCTGATTTGTTATCTTGGTATCATGAGCAGGTC
This sequence comes from Vachellia collinsii, assembly GCA_006871305.1. Classification (NCBI taxonomy): domain Eukaryota; kingdom Viridiplantae; phylum Streptophyta; class Magnoliopsida; order Fabales; family Fabaceae; genus Vachellia; species Vachellia collinsii. Next base: position 12,672 of record QFDD01000957.1, read on the forward strand.
ATCTTTGGGCCTAAAATGTAAGCCCATCATGGATCTTGTTCTGCCACCATAGCCCAACTCCTTTCTTGACTGAGCGGCGTCGTTTCTGTGCACTTTCTTGATCTACCACAATTCTTGGATTTTCTCTTTGCTAATAGAGAATCTTGGTTTTACGCCGTCTTACCACTCATTAGATTGTAATTCGCCTGACAATGGTGTGATTGTGATTCTATTGACTATATAATATGAACAGAAAGGTTAGAGATCTAAAAGGAGGAAGAAACCAAGGATTGGAGGGATTTTAGAGGTTGTTCGACATGGACTTGAGCAAGTCGCTGCAAATACCATCGACGCCCATCGAGAAGGTCATAATACACCCTCTGGTTCTTTTAAGCGTTGTCGATAATAACAATCAGGCCTCCAAGAAATCATTTCAGCGGGTCGTCAGAGTCTTGTTTTGCAGCAACCATTTTGCTGTTTGTTTTAGCCAAGAGGGACAAAACATTTCTGCCGCTGCGATTCCGTTGCAAAGAAGCCATTGATTCACATGTTTTTTTGGAAGATCTGAGTGTCACTGATGGGTTCTTTGGCGTCATATTTCCGTTCCAGCAAGGGGTTCTTTTCTTGAGACACATTTGAAGCCTTAACATCATATACTAAGGGAAGGCCCTATGCAAGACCTTGATCCTCGGGTGTATCTGTAGAGTACGAGGATAAGATCTATGAAAAACTTGTTCTTCTATTGAGGCTCATCCTAATAAAGTAGTATAAACAACATTGAACTCCATCTTGGCTCAAAGATATACAAGAAGCAAAAAATGAAGTTTCTTGATGCAAAGCTGAGTTTGAGAAAGACAGTGCAGCTATAGATATTGTAGAAAATGAAGATTGATTGGAGCTGGTGGAACAAGTGTCTGGATACAGGCACTTGCGTCTATTACTTGTAAGAAAAAAAAATGAGGACGAATTCTGTAAGAGAAGGCAGATGGCAGGTCTGTGTGTACTGATTAGTAGAGAGGCAGAGAAGAAGACAAAGTGAGGCAAGAGAAGAAAGGAAGGGATCAAATAATCTGAAAGCTTTTGAAGGAAAATAAAAGGATACTGGACAAGTTGATTATAGACATTGAAAGGGAAAGGCAAGGTTTGCAAGCTCAAGAAAAGTTGATTGTTGAGATCAAGAAGAATGCCAAACAACGACAGAGACAAAAATGGAGTCCATGCAATCATTTCATGAAGCCAAATTGATGTGACAGATGGCTACAATGATGCAGTATGAAGAAGGCTCATCTCTTGTTATTGTAATTGGTTTAATCACTTCACTCCCTTTTGTATTGGCAAATTGACACTTCCATGAGTTTAAGTAGTGTCAACTTGAGGGGGAGTGTTGGAAATATAATATGTGATATTAATTAGTTAAGTTGGTTAATATCACTAATTGAATAAGCTCTATAAATATAGAGCCTTAGCATTGTAATTAGTGTGAGAGGATGTGAAGTCCCCACCAATGTAATGAAAGAAGATAACATGGATCTTTCTCTAGAGGAAGGTTAACATGGGTCTTCCTCAAAAAGTTCCTAAGAGTTTAGGGTTAAGTAATTACTTTTAGAAAGGTAGATCAATCTCTTGTAAATATTGCTTTGGAATCAATGAATTCATTCCTGATTTGTTATCTTTTACTGTTCTCCTCTCTCTCTCCATAGCCATAGTCTCACGTCTTGCAATTATCGTTGGGTATTATGCAATTTTACTTCCGATGTAAAAATTTGTGAAACAGATACAAGTTCACTGAAATTAGAGCAATTCATCATACCACAGTAATTTATTTTTGCTTCTGTTGGGGTAGCCTCGACATGTGTTGGGCTGTCTTCTCGAATGCGAGAGGAAGCGGGAGTGGGATTGGGAGTGGCACTGTCCTTCACCCAACCCTTGACCAAGGGTTGAAATTTATGTTTGGTTATTTGAACTGCAGAGAATATTGTATAGAAGTTTAAACAGGGTTAAAATTTGTGGCAATTTGTCAACTTTCAACTATACCATTTTACTTTACCTGAACTCATAGCCATAATAGCAGCATGGAGTGGGGAGGTTCCTTGGTGCCTCTCCCGATTCAGTAATGGAGCTTGTAGCAAAAGATCAATAATAGCGTCATGCCTAGTCTCAACGGCCATGTACAGCGGTGATTTTCCTTCGTTATTCAGATAATTTGCCACATCTTTATCTGCTTCAAATAAGAGACGAGCACCCTCAAGATGATGTGTCCTCACAGCCTCATGCAGCGCCGTGTTTCCAATATCATTCTTCATCCTCAACAGCTCCATTACTGTTTCATCATAAAATCTGCTTGCAGAAAAAAAACTTCGTTCTGCATAACAGGTTAGAATTATATTGATTAAGCGATCGTCCTTATTTCTGGCTGCAAGATGAAGAGCCGTATCTCCTGCCATGTTTGTCCTTGTGATTAGTTGAGGGAAGAGATTAACAATTAACCGTGAAATCTCGTAGCTTCCATTGTTAACTGCTAGGTGAAGTGTGGTGTTTCCTCCGCGGGTGGCCTGGTCCATGATGTCTGATACATGCATTGCATCCTCCGAAGCTAATGCCTCTATCACCGTGAGGAAATTAGACACGTTGTCAGGCACATCTCTTCTCTTTAGAGCCCAAAACAGCTTAGGTGCCATTAATTTTGATGCTCCCAATTCTTCCTTCAAGTGATTGGATTCTGAAGGTGCAGGAGGATGCTGACGTGTTGTTATCTCTCTCTCTCTCTCTCGATATTTCAAACCCTCTATTCTCTTCTCCCATGTTTCTCTCAGAGTTGACATTAGTAACCTTGGAGTTCTTGTAGGAAGATCCATTAGACCAGCTATTGTGTGATCAAATGCTGTTGAAATGTACTGCTCTCAAGTTGAATTAGAGGGAGGCCTTCTTTTAAAACAGTCTGGCTGCGAAGTTTCCAGGTATGTTTAGCGAAAGCTTCATGCAATCTCTGGCGAAAAATGACATTTGCTATCTCTGTTTCACTTGTTGTGTAGCCAAATGAATCCTCTTTTGTGAAGGTAAGTATTCCCTCCAGGATATGACATATGTCATTTTCTTTGGTTTGTAACATTAGTAATGAGGATAGTAATTAATGCTCAATTTTACTTGTATAATTAGTGCTTAAATGTGGTGGCTTGTGTGTTTTTCTCATTCAAAAAGTTATTTAATATGAGTAAACTTGAAAAAAAAATCAGTTTAAGATAAATTTAATAAATTAACTGTTGTTTCTTAGGTATAATCAATTAATTAAAGTGATTTATATTGTGGACAGAAGTGAATTTATAGTATTTAATGCTGTGCATTATACTGAACAGCCATGTTTAATGTAAAATACAATACAACATAAACTACTCTGTTCAGACTTTTATGTCCACGATTTTGTGGGTTTGTGTTTGATTATGTCCACAAAATAAATATAAAAACCGAAAAGCGGACGCAGATTACCGATATCAACACATAATGTAAAAAACTAAACAGATTAGTCTTGGACTTTCAACTTTTGAGGGTTCCTAATAAGCTTATACTTTAAGAGTCACAGCATGTTTGCCAACATTCCAGAATCACTTTTAGAATTACTTTCACATTAGTTGAGATACAACTTCTCTCACATATTTACCTCGGATTACGTACAATCACTTTTCAAAAGTTAATCCAAATAAGCCCTGAGTCTTCTATTGCGGAAGGCACTGGGATTGTCTTAGAATATGATCTTTATCCTTAAATTAAATAGTATGTCCATTATGTTAAAGTTGTTATATTCATTATATTAAGTTCTTTAATCACTTGTAGTCATGTATTATATTTTTAAAATATTATTATTTGATAATAAATCAATATAAAAAGAGGGTATATAGCCATATGTAATTGGAGAACTTGATACAATAAATATAAGGAATTTGATGTAACTATGATCATTTGATTAAAAAAAAAACTCTTATTATGATATTTTTTGTAAATTAAAATTGTTATTTTATGTGAACTGTGGTTATAAAGTATGTAGTTCATATTAATTTAAATTTATTTATTTATTCATTTTTATAATAATAAATATGAACCCTTCTTTTCTTTATTTAGGGTGAAGATGAGATTTTGAAAAGAAAAGGAAAAAAAGAGGAAGGAGATAAGCCGAATCCGTGGGTCCAATATGATGGAAAGCCAAGTCCGTCGGACTTTCTCGCATGGAAATGCCTCGAAATGACCAAAGACTTTAAGGGGGAAGGAGATGCCAGTTACATTGCTAGGAAATTCAGTTACACATAAGACAACAAATGTGGAGGTCAGCTGGTTTAATCTTCAGCCTTTGGTCTGAAAAAAAAAGTCTTCGTTTGGAGTGGCGATTGGAACCCGCAAAAAAAGGTTTTTTTAATCTTCAGCCATTAATGTAATTTTCTTTTTTATTTTTAATATTTTTCTACTGATCAAATTACCTAATTTGAAACTTTTGAAACTAATTAACGTGAATAAGGGTTTTTTTTATAGTAATTTTCGTTTTTTTATTATTTTTTTGTTTTTTATAAGCAAGAATCATTATGTCATAATCTAGATTGATCATCATCAATGAGTAATTTATTATTTTATTTTATTATTATTTTTTAATTTGTAATGACATTTCTTAATCTATGGGATAATCATCATAAATGTGATCTTTTTTTGTTCGAAAGACTTTCCTCAATCGAAAGCCAATATCCATAGATGAAGTTTTTTGAAAATTGTTGCAAGAAAAACTTTTCAAAATTTCAATTGCGAGCAAATCACCATTAATAACATTTTTTCAAATTGCAAGAAATAGTTAAGTAGTTTTTTTATCAATTTTTTTATTTTTTTTTAGTATTTTCTTTGGGGGCCAGACAAAATAAAGTGCTTACATTTATCCTTGATAATTTGAAAAGATTAATAAATTTAAATAAATTACTTTAAAGTATTTATATCTATAATTTTTTTTAAACTAATAATAGATATAAGTATTTTAAGGTGATAATGTAATATGTTTAATGAAGTCATTTATTTAACATTTTTAATTTATTCATATGAATCAATTAGGTCTTATATTAAGAGTGGTAAGCTATATATACTCAACGTGATCATTTAGATTTGAGATGATTCAAGTGATAAAGAAAAAGAGATTAGATTCATAACTAAACCTCACCTTTTTTATCTCTCTTTCTCAAGGCATGTGAAGTTTAACTTAAAAGTGATTGCAGTTGCATTGATATGTTCTATTCCATATTTTTAATTCTCTTAAGCTTTTTTTTACACCTAGATATCTTAGTATTAAATCAATTAGATATTTTTTAGTTGGATACATGCATAGTATCAGTCTTACCCCGGCCACTAACCAAAGTTAATGCCTAGCTACAAATGAAATTTATTGCAGGTATATATGGATATCAAATATATTATTTATTTTCATTAATTATTATGTAGTCATTATTTTCCTCTATCAACTTCAAGTGAATGGCTTGCGATTGTAGCCAACATGAGGTAGACATGCAACTGCGAGGAACAATCCTGCCCCAAAACCAACGTGTTTTCCAAACAAGGTGAGGACGTTCTTCGTCCCCGAGAGGAGTAGGCCGACGAAAATGGTCATTAAGACGAACGGTGAGGAAGAAGACCAAACTTCAAGTGTCAAAGCATGACGAGAAAGATTTGAGCTATGACGAGAGTGAATAATATCAGATCTCAAAGCTATGATTGGACAAATATTAAAAGTACTAAATGTATTGTCTATTCTTGTCTGCCATTAGGAAAGGATACAATGCTATACATAGGCATTAGGAAATGAAAAGGTGAGGACACGTATACAATGGGTAAAAAATATCTCCAAAGAAGATTAAGAAGGTTGGGCGTAATTTGTCTCTGGACTTGTAGTGTTGAGCCAGATTCCTTTTTGTATTAACATGTTTGTCTCTGGACTTGTAGTGTTGGGCCAGATTCTTTTCTGTATTAACATGTCCCCTCGAGTCGAAATGGACTGGAAGAACATTGAGACTTGATCTCAACCACATAAAGCATTCAATAACCAGCGTCTTCATAAATATATCTGCAAGTTGATCTTGTGAGGGAACAATTGCAATTTTCAGAGTTTTGGCAGCAACCCGTTCTCAGACAAAATGATAATCATGTGCTATATGTTTAGCATGAGAGTGGAAAACTGGGTTAGCAGCAAGATAGGTAGACCCTAAGTTGTCACAATACAGAGTTGGTGCTTCAGAAAGTCTAATGCCAAGTTCACCAAGCAAGTTTTGTATCCAAAGGGATTGGTACTCAAACTCAGTGCTAGAATGTGACATTGTGGGTTGCTTTTTGTACTTCCACAAGATGACATTTGGTCCAAGAAAGGTGACAAAGCCTCCAATGGATCAAGAGTCATCTTGAGAGCCAGCCCAATCAGCATCAAAAAATGCTTCAAGGTATTTAGTATAAGAGGAAAGAGTGAGAAGTTGAATCTTTCTAGTGAGAAGCCTAAAGTGAGATGTGCCAAAGAGGTAGCGTAAAATCAATTGACAGCAGACTAGTGGGATTCAATGGGATTATGCATGAACTGACAGACCTTGTTTACAGCAAAAGAAATATTTGGGTGAGTAAATGATAGATATTGCAAACTACCAACCACACTCCTACATAAAGCTTGGGTTTGAGAATAATTTCTCTTGAGCAGTTAGTTGGGTATTGACAGCCATAGGGGAAGCCATTGGATGAGCATGTGACATATTTGTCTTGGCTAATAAATCAAGGATGTAAAGAACTTCTACACCTAAGAAATAATTTAATTTTCCCAAATCCTTAATTGGAAATGACGCCCCCAAAATTGCAAGAAGTTCAGAAATAGCATCTTGAGAGGATCCAGTGGCAATGATATCATCTATGTAAATTAAAACATAAATGTTGCACTTAGATGAGGTGAAGATAAATAATGATGGATTAGATTTGGAAGCTTGGAAACTAAGATCACTCAAAGAATTACTGAGAAGGCATACCAAGCACGAGGAGCTTGCTTCAACCCATAGAATGATATGCGTAATTTGCAAACATGAGTCGGGGTAGTCAAGATGAATAAATCTTGGAAGCTGAACCATGTAGAGATCCTCTTCTAGAAAGCCATGAAGAAATGCATTTTGGATGTCAAGTTGCCGTAACACCCAGCTTGAGATACAATAAGTGTAAAAACAATTCGTACAATGGTAGGCTTGCGAAAAAGTCTCTAAAAAATCAATTCCCACTTACTGATGAAATCCCTTTGCTACTAACCTCACCTTAAGTCTATCGACAGATCCGTCTAAGGCATGCTTAATTTGAAAAATCCACTTATACCCAATGATATTTTGGGAAGCAATTCTAGGAACAAGAGTCCATGTTTGAGTGTTAAGGAGGGCTTGGAATTCACTGGTCATGGCTTTTCGCCATTTGGGGGACTTTAAAGCTACAGAAATAGTGCTGGGCACGGTGAGAGAGGTAATGGTAGTGAGAACTTTAGGATGAGGCCATGGAATTGTATCATCAGTAGTTAGTTTGGGTTTAGAGATATTGGCCTCAAGTCTAATAATCATTAGATGAGTTGGCCTAAGATTTGAGTGAGATGAAGATGAAGAGGAAGAAGGTGAGCAGAGCATGTTAGAGGCAAAGGAGGGACATGACTAAAGGGTTTGGATATGTGAGGAAGAGAGAGGAATACTAGGGCTTTGTGAGATAATGGGTAAAGGTGATGGTGGGCTTTGAGGCATTATGGGCTGTGTGGGTAGATAAGGGAGAGAGGTGTGAGTATAGGTGATGGGCTCTATTTGGGGAGTTGGGATTTTAAAAGGAAAGGCAAACTCATCAAAAACTAAAACTTTTGTTAGTGGACAAGTCTAAACAGATATAGCCGAGATTATTAGGATGTTCCCAAGAAAAACACATAGCATAGAACGCGATTCTAGTTTGTGTTTGGTATATGGTCTGAGATTGGGCCAGCAGGTGCAACCAAAATTTTAGAAAATGATAATTGGGCTTTATTTTGTATAGAATTTCATATGGGCATTTATTTTGAAGAGTTGGGCTAGTTAACCTATTTAATAAATAAATAGTAGTTGAAAAGGCATAAGTCTAGTAGGGCTTAGGAATGTTGGCATGGTTCAAAAAGAGTGAGACCAGTTTGCACAATGGCATGATGACCGCGTTGGACAATGCCATTTTGGGTGTGCGCATAAGGACAAGATAAACTATAGTGGATGCTAAGGGAATGAAGAACTTATGAAGTGATACCAATGGGCGCTCGGTCAAGATGGTAAGGTCTACGGCCGGCACCCCTCAGGATGAGGTTTCGAATCCTGGGGTGGTGACAGACGCGATAATTAACGCAACCTCAAAGAGGTTGTCCCATCGGTACCGCTTTACCCCCGCAAGGGCTCCTCGGGTGGGATCCGGATTAGTCGGTTGCCTCGGGTTACCTGGTCCAGTTAGAAGTCCAGGGATCCAGTAAAGGGCGCCGGATACCGGGTGGTTTATACCAAAAAAAAAAAAAACTTATGAAGTGATCGAAACTCTCCTCCCCCAATCAGATTAAAAGTTGCGAATCTTACAACCAAATTTTTTTTGAAAAAGTGCGAAAAGAAAGAAAAATGGATTGAACCTCATTTTTTGTTATCATGGGAAAAGGCCAAATATAACATGTGAAATCATAAAAAAAATACTAACATAATATCTAAAACCATCAACAGAAACTGGGGGGATGGACCCCATAGATCATAGAAAATCAAATGTAAAGGAGCAGAGGATCGAAGAGGTGATGTTGGTGATGGAAACCGGTGACTCTTGGAGCTGTGACACGCTGGACATTGATGATGGAACTGGATAGCAAGACAAGAAGAGAGTTGGTGGTTGTGACTAGGTGCAGTATATGGGAAGAAGGATGGCCTAAGTGAAGATGCCACTGGTCTATAGATGTGTGCTCGCCAAAGGAAACAAATGGGAATGATAGAGCTAGAGAACATTGAATGGGGTATAGCTTGTTATAGCTGGGTCCTTGAAGAAGAACCTCCTTGGTTTGGGCGTCCTTCACAAAGAAACAATGGAAATGAAATTTAAAAAATACATTGTTGTCTAAGCAAAATTGGTAAACAGATAATTTTTTTTTTTTTTGTGATTTTAGGAACATGTAAGAGATTAGATAAGAGCTATTTGCCATGGGAAGATGATATTTGACCTGTGCCACCATTATGAATAGCTAAAGGAGAGCCATCACCAGCACAAACTGAGTCAGAGCTAGTATAAGGAGTGGAGCCCAAATTAAGATTAGAAAATGTTGATTCATGTGATTGGTAACATCGGTGTCTAGATACCAAAGAGTGTCATTCATGGAAGGAGGATAGATAGAGTAGTGGGCAAAAGGAGTCTGGTCTTGGAGCTTGGTTAATGTGGTCATAACGGTGCCAACAAATTTTTGCAACATGCCCTAGCTTTTTACAAACCTGACACAATGTGGAGGAGTCAGAAAAATAAGAACGGCCACCACGTTGAAGATGTTATCCACGTACGAGTGTGACCACTACCAAACAGAGGAGTGGAACAACCACTATGACCTCAAGGAAAATAAGTACGACCACCACCACGGTGATTTTGCTGTTGCTGTGAAATTGATGGGCACGAGTGTTAAGCAACGTTGGCTATAATCATAGGTTCAAGAGAAGGAAGAAGAGCTGTCAGGCTTCATATGTCAAAAGGTGACTCAAAATGTCTTTGGATGTGAAGGAAGCTTTAGTGGTTGTTAAAGTAGTGACAACTGAATCAAAATCAGTAAGAAGATATGTATTAAAATCAGATTCAGAGACTGGGCTTCCTGCAACAACTAGTGAGTTAGATAACAAGGAACCACAATTATAGTATTCCAGAACAGATTCACCCCATTTCTTGAGGGATGTGAGTTGTTGTTGAAGATGAAGAACATTGGCTTGTGACTGTTGAGAAAAGGAGGTCTGTAAAGCCAGCCACATAGCCCATGAAGTTTTATGCCTAAAAACTTGGGCAATAATTTTCTCCGACAGTGACACAATGAGCAAGGAGAGAACTAATTGATCCTACTCAAACCACTTGATATATATTGGGTTTGGAACACCATCGGAGGTTCTAAAAGGGGGTGAGGGGTTAGACCCATCGATGAAGGAAAAAAGGCATCGTCCATTCAGATATGGAAGCATCTGGGCGCTCCATATTAAATAGGTGTATGGGGCTAATTTAACAGTGGGAGACGTTGGATGGAAAGATAACAGGTGTGCTAGTGGAAGGGTTTGAGGAAGAAGAAATGGGAGACTCAAACATGGTGGAAACGAAAAAGGCCCTGAGCCTTTGATACCATACCAGACCTCAAAGCTATGATAACAAATATTAAAAGTAATAAATATGTTGTTTATTCTTGTTTGCCATTAGGAAAGGATACAATGCTATATATAGGCACTAGGAAATGAAAGGATGAGGACACGTATACAATGGCTAAAAAATATCTCCAAAGAAGATTAAGAAGATTGGGCTTTTTCTCTGGAATCGTAGTTTTAGGCCAGATTCCTTTGTGTATTAACAAATGACATGTTCGTGGCGACGTTGATGGCTTGCCCAACCGATCCAACCTAAGAGTCCCCAAGACCAAGCAAATGCTAGCATATCAAGAAGAGAGGAACATCTGCTTCTGTTCTGCTAAATGAACCTTGACCACGCACTCCCGCAGCAATCTAGAAGTATATATTTTTTTTTGATACAATCTAGAAGTATATTGAATGTAATGTAGCAGCACATTTTCAAGTTCTCAAATAGATTTTGACATGCAAGATGAGGCATTTTGTGCTAAACATGTTGACATCAAATTGTTATGATTTGATTATGATTTAATTTGATATTAATATTATGATTATATTTGATTATATTATATTCTAAAGTTACCTATTAATTTGTGCTTTGTGACTTATTTGTACTCTCATTTATCTAGTTAAATATTAGTCCATCAATTTCTAACATGGTATTATAGCCATCGCCTCCAATAAAGAAGAAAATGAAGAGAAAAAACTGAATATCATGAGGAAGAAGAAAATAAGAAACTTTGCTCATATGCAACCTTTGCTTTGATTCTCTTTCATAGTTTGAGACCCAATATCCTCTCCTTAGTTTGTTTTCAACCCCTTCTTTGATTCTCTCTCACAGTTTAAGAACAATCTCCTCTCCTTAATTTGTTTTCACAATGTCGTTGACTCCCTCTGGTCACCTAACTCCGTCTAACTCATCGTAATGCATGTATTTTTTCCTTCACAGATAATTTGGTTCTATGGTGACTCTACAATTCATCTAGCTCCGTTCATACCCCGCAGTTCAAATGGTTTCATTTAGACCCCGCAGTTCAAATGGTTCTATATATCCACATCCTTGCAATTCCTTCGCAGTCTGTCAGGTTCCGTCCCAGAATACCATCTAATTCCTTCTAGATCCCTACAGTCTATCTGGTTCTGTCTAGACCCCACAGTTTCTCTCTAGTTCCTTCCAGATCCTACAATTCATTGGTTTTCTAGTTCCATCTAGATTCAGTTGCGCCACGTTGCTGATTTTTATTCTAATAGTTAAACTCAAGATATCTTGAGTTTGAAGGGGTGTTAAGATTAAATTATTATGATTTGATTATGATTTAATTTGATATCAATATTATGATTAGATTAGATCTAATTTGATTTGATTTGACAGTTAGCTATTAGTTTATGCTTTGACTATATAAAAACTTATTTGTACTATCATTTGTCAAATTGAATATTATTCCATGGTAGAACACAACAAAACATCATGAGTTTAAGATGCTTTAAGAATAATATCCATTTTTAATACCTAAGATGCTCTAAGAATAAGATTGTCAAACTCATAAGTTTAAGTAAACTCATGAAAGAGATGTAAACTCGAATTGTAAACTCATAAGAGTTTATCTCTATCAATAAATATATATTAAATATATAACTAAGTAATTAAAATATAATAAAATGACAAATTAAATCTAAATGATTAAAATTAAATTCATGAAAATTCATAGTTTATTATACTAAACATATAAACTTATATAAAATTCATATATTAATATGAAGTCATTAAAAAAATCAAATAAAAAATAATTATAAATTTAACAAAGATCATTAAATATTGTATTATCATCATCTTCATTGTCTTCACGCCCTCACAAAGATCATCAAATGTTGTTCTCTCCTCTTTTCACTCCCTCACGCCTTCAAACTTCAATTACACAATTTTGCTTTACCTACACAATAAAAATTTAATTAAAAAGTAACATCTAAATAGCACAAAGTTTGAGGCTAGCTAATGGCTACACAAAGCTACACCCACTCGCGTACACTTTCTCCAATATATTAACACACAATGTCTCTCCATTAAAAAAAATAAAATGTTAGATTTCAAAACCAATACCAGTTTGCTTTTTCGCTCTTCTCTTTCTTTATCTCTTTTACTTCTTTCTCACCTCAGTTCAACTCGGAAGTTAAAGAAAAATCCACCACCAATTTGCTCTTTGTCTTCTCTCTTCCTTTCTCTCTTCTCCTTCTTGTCTCTTTAGTTCAACTCACAAGTTTAAAAAAGTCTATAAACAAAGGTGCATAGCTATGAGTGGAGAAGGGAAGAAGAAAGTTGTGAACTTGTAAAAGAACATGGTGGCAGGGCTGCAAAACATCGATTCACAAGTTCAAAATAGGGTTGGGCTGGGTACCTAAATAAATAAGATTTTTTCTTTTTAAATTTATATTAGTTTATATCTTTGTCTCTACGATTTCTTCTTCTTTTTCTTCTTTTTTCTGGATTTTTAGTCATCTACTTCCCAACTCTCTAACTTACTCAACTCGGTTTTAGAACGACGAGTTTAACTAGTTTGGCCGAATCAGAAGCAAGTCAGACCGAGTTTATGCCTAGAACGATTTTATAAGTAAGTTATCTTGATTTCCTTAGCTGAAAACACAAACTCAATTAACTCGGCAAGTTGACTCACGAGTTTGACAACATTGCCTAAGAATATATGAAAATGGCTAGCATCCCGTTATTATGCTACACTAATAGTTTAATGATTGATATTTCCTCCAATTCTAAATATATGAACTAACTAGTTAAGAGGTTTGTTTTAGGCTTAAACGTAAGACCTCAATCTGTTTCTTTCAATAGGGATAATGATTAAAATTAGTCTTCCACGAAAATCAATACATACATGTTACCAATAATATCTAACTTAACTATTTTTTCTCAAACTAGAATGAACCCCGTGTGATGCACAAGATGTTAGAAATGATAATGTATATTGCTATAGTGTGTTTTATAAATTTCTCAATATAAATTAGTAGAACATTAAATATTATGATTACAATTGTATTTTGTACTTTCATTTGAGTTATCCTTTTTTTTAAAAAAAAAAATCCCAAACCCATGAATCATCCCAAGAAAAAGTTTCATGTAATTTTAAAATATAACATAATGACTTTCTTAATTTTATATTCAAACATTTAAAATTTAGGTGATTAAAATTTCTTACTATGTATTTTCAAAAAATATAATTTTTTTATATGATTCTAAAAACAAATGGTATAAGCTTATCATATATTAAAGTGTATTTTGCTAAAATGAGAAGTCTAAAAGCATAATTTTATAAAAATAAGGTAAATTTTATTAAATCATTAAAATGCAATTAAGTTGTACAAAATGAGACTTGATGAAATTTAGAAATTAAATAAATTATTATTAAATTAGAATATTAATTCATTGAAACATATAATTTAATATTATATCATATATGCTTCTTATACGACAATCCATATTTCTTACTTATAAGGTTAGAATTATTAACTATAGGAGTTTTTGAGTTAATAAATATAAGTTTTTAGAAGTTAATTTTAAACATTCAAACCCCTGTCTAATTCCACTTACACTCCATAATGAAATAAACTTATGAGACAGAGAAAAATAAATAATATTTCCCCTCCTTTTTAATGAAAATTTGATCCCACCAAAAAATTCATTTGTTGTTATTTATTTTAAAAAATAAAATTTTCTTTTGTATATTAAAATGTATTTTATTGTAATAAAGAATCATCATAATTTAAGAAAAATATATAACATGAAAAAATACATGTTAATATGAAAGATCATGTTTCATTTTTAGTCCTTATTTTTATTCTCATATACTTTTTTTGGGATATCTATCATTTCTTTAATTTAATTTATTGTAGATGTATTGCTAAAAAACTATTGTTTATAAATTTTATATTAGATGTTGTTTGTAAAAGTAATGTGTGGTAGTTTTTACTTTGTTGTATCATTTTCTTTACAATTAGATCATATGCTCTCTTTGTTCATTCAATAACTGTTTAAAATAAAACTTGTTTTTTTAGAATTTTAGATTTTATAATTTAACAATGTTTAAGAGTTAAATGATGATTTTTAAAACAAATACAAATGGTTTATTTTGATTGATTACCCATACCTACTTCCTTTAGTATAGTCCTAAATATCTATTAATATACATTTTATTTCCATGTTGTTAGAGAAAGGAAAAAACAAATCTGTATTATATTTTTTGAAAAATTGATATGTCTATATAGTAAAAGATATTATTAAAATGGGATAATTGTATTTAGAGATGAAATAAGGATATATTGATTTAAAATTTGACTTTTAAAGATAGTATTGTTATCCACCACAAATGTATAAAGAAAAATAATAGTTGTAATTAGAGTGGTTAAGTTGGACAAATTATGAGAAGAATAGAGGACTAATCAAATTATGAGTACAAGTTTTAGAGAAATAAGTTGATATATAGTAGCTTTTGAGCTCTTATATTTAGAATTAAAAAGAGTATTAAATAAAGATAAAGTTAAAAGGGTTAAAATGCAAATCTATTCATAATGTATTTCACCGTACGCATCTAACACCATAATTTTTTTTGGATGCAAAACTATACATGAAGTTTTTAAAATGGTGAAAAAAAACCGTTAAGTCAACTACCGTACACTGGTTAGAACCTTCATGTGTATTTTTACTTGTAGGCGTGCCTTAGATAAGAATTCCTTACATTTGATATGGGTTGCAGTGTGTGTGTGTGTGTTTATATATATATATATATATATTCTCCTGCCAGACAAGCATTTGGGATGCCACGTTCATTAATGAACAAAATCCTTCTTACAAACTTATCAACAGTGAAAATAAGAAAACTGGAAATGAAAAAAGCGATATTGCCAAGTTTCCATAGTATTTTGTTGGCTGTTGTTTGTTTGTACTTTTTCCTTTGGTGAGGTTTTCACTATGTTAGATTGTACTGGTAAGTATTTTTTGAGAGTTTAATTTGATTTTGGCTATTAATGTTTATATTTTTCTTTTGGTGAGGTTTTTGTGTGTGTTAGTTTATACTTATAGGTATTTCTTAAATGTTTAACTTGACTTCAACTCTTGATGTTTATGTTAACTATTTTTTTATGACTAATAAAATGACTCCTTTAAACCAAAAAAAAATTTACCAACACTGAGCATAGAAACTAGCGTGATAAGCCGTTGACAAATATATATATATATATATATTGAAGTTGTAATTTCTTCAAATTATTACATAGTAACTTATTCACACACACGCAGACACATGTATATAGAATTTTCTTGAAAAGTTATTTAATGAAAATATTTATCATTTTTCTTTAAACTAATTTAATTAATTTATAAATTGAAATATAATCTAATTATACACATAAGAATTTTTTCGATCTTTTTTTTAGATTGAAGATGATCTTATATATATAAAAGAGTTTATACACTACAAAAAAATTGACTTTCAGGAATTAGACTTTTGATGGCAACAACTGACCCCTAAAAAGTCTCTACCATAGTGACTATTATTGAGGTTTTGTTTGGTTTGAGGGTAGCTTAGGGGAAGAGAGGAAAATTATGTCCCTCCCCTCATTTAGTTTGGAATTTTAGAGGGGAGAGAAGTCAAAATTTTGGGTCATTTTTCCTTCTCTCGATTCCCTCTAATTTGAGGGTTTTTGGAAGGAAGCTAAATTTAATTCACATTTTACCCGCACACACATTGTGATAATCCAATAATACCCATTACACATTTACATAAATTTGTTAATTAGTTTTTAAAATATTTTATTTGACTAATTAAAAAATCATTATATCATTTTTATTATATATATTATAATATTAATTTATTTTGAAGCAAGATTTAAATTAATTTAAATGTGATAGGATTAAAAAAAATATAAATTAATGTGTAAGGGTAAAATAGTAAAATTGTGGTTACCATCTGTTTTCTATTATTTCCTCACCTCCGACAAACTAAACAAGATAACATAGCTACCCAACCTCCCCTACCCAACCTTCCTTACCCTAACCTACCCTCAAAACAATAAAAATAAGTTGTCACTAAAAGTTTTACCATAAAAGGAAAAATCACAATTGAAAGTCTTGCAGCGACTTGAAAAAGTTTACGTTTAATTATAATTGGGAAAAATTGAATTTTGAAATAAGAAACACGCATTGTGTGTGTCCTTTATCCTTCACGTACAATTCAGAGCTTCCATCAATTTCTGAAATTTATGAGTTCTTCAACACAGTCACCATCGCGGCCGGTTCATACTCCAGAGCTGCTCCATTGTGGTGGTGCCGTCCCTTGGTATCTGCCGCCGTTGACGTCACTTCACAGAAACAAGACGATGACGATGACGTCATTCCCACTCGGGACTGTTGCAGGGGCCTGTGACTTGGCGCAAACAAGTGATGATGTGGATAACGTTCGTGGTCCCACCAGCCACGTGGTGGCGAGAAAGTGCTCCAACAGAATCAAGAGCTAGCGCCACGTTGGATGGTTGACTACTATGTCTGATATGTACGCGGTTACTGGTTGATGATTACTGATATGCCTACACTTTTTTATAGTTGAATATTATTTTTAAATTCTGTTAATTATACAACCTTCTCCCTGTAATTATACTCTTGATTAGTATAATATATTCACATATTTAGTAGCAAAAAATCTTTATTAGCATAAGATATATTCAATCTCATATGTTAATTCAACTGATTCTCTCTCCACTCACACGTCTAACAAGTATCTATATATACCTATATGTGCCCCATGGACAAAACTGTAAATTCAAACATGTATTGACCATCAAAATCCAAAGCCTTTTGAAAAGCCAACAAGCACAAAGAACAATTAAATTTTTTAAAAGATAGCCATAAAATTTAAATATAAAGAATGACATATAGGGAGATGAATTAGTAAAGAACTAGCTTTAACACCAACAATTATCAAACTTGAAATTTATTCTGTTAAAGAAGGATAATTGATTATTGTGAAGACTTAATAATAGGATTTCAGGGATGAAAATGAAAATATTATGCTCATCAGGAAGTTAATTATATCATCTTCGTTCTTGAACAAGTCTTGGATATTTTCTTCATTTTTTTCATGCTTTACACAATGGTATCAGCTTTAAAGCCTAAATGGTATGTTTTCAAACAACCCAAATTTTAAAGTTTAACAACTTGTTTGCCAACAATTTAGAATCACTTTCACACAAGTTGAAACAAAACTCATCTCAAATATTTATCTCAAACTGCGTACAATCACTTTTCAAAAGCTAATCCAAACAAGCTGTAAGCATGATATGTCTAGCATATTTACTAACATGCATTCTTTAAAAACTGAAAAAGCAAAAAAACCAAGAACATATCCCATATATAAAAAAAAATTAGTACCTTTACATTTCAAAGCAACATAATGGGCAAGTATGACTTGTTTCAAACCACGATACAATATAATTATGGTGATAAAAATGATGACATGGCATCGCAGAAATATTTTCGCAATCTTCCTCAAAACCTTCCAATCAAATGGTACACCTGTTTCCCTATATTTCATTGTTCAAAACCTTCAGTTTCCTCAGTGGTGATATGGCTGTCTTTGAAGCTAGAACTTGAGTTATAGTTAATTGTTGCATTGATTGCTCAATGCCTTCAGAGATTTCCCCCAACACAGGATCAACGTCATCAAATCCAATTATATCTTGACCTTCTCCATGCAGAATTATTATTATTATTGGTAAATCCATTAGCAAAGGTATTAAGCGAGAATCAATTGTTTCTTCATAGACAACATCTTGGAGTGCTTCTTGGTAGATATGATTTCATATGCTAGTGGCTGAAAGTCATACTCATAGAGATAATTGGATAGATTTCTACGAAAGAATCCCACAACATCTGGGAGTAATTCTTCACAGGGTATAATGCAAGGTGGTTCAAACAGGAGAAATGATCTCAATGCAAGTTATCCTGTCTTGTGCAAGGGTGCAACATTATTGACTCTAAAATTGATGTCAAAATAATCTTCGATGCCTTCTTGAATGGAGGCCATGACTTCAATTATAACTCTGAAGTAGGATATTTGCTGTGAGAGAAATATTAATCTGTCATGAAAACGATTATAATGATCATTGGTTAACACACATACGTTCAACTTTTTCCTGTACACGTTATGAGTATCTAATCTATTGAGATATTGAGGGTAAGTAGTGAATCATTTCCTATAACATTTTTATTTAGAAAATAATTAAATTTTTAATCAAGCTTTTCAGATTTCTTAAGCTTCTTCTCCTTAGTTATAAAAACCTGAAAGAAGTAAATATTTTCAAAAATTTAAAAAGGGAAAAATTCTTAAATTCTTTAAAAAATTGTAATCAAAAGGGTAAATTGGTGAACAAAATATATTTTAAAAAATGGGGAAATGTTTGTTTTTTGCTCCGATTAAAAGGAAATTTAATACTACGATAAAACAGCACTAGATATAAATCATATCCTTTTTTTTTTTAGTGAAAGATATTAAATCATATCCTTTTGGTTTCAATTACAATCACAAACCAGATTTAAGATTAGTAGCATTCAAGGCTCATATTTAAAATTTTAAAGAGCATGAAATATTCCAAGCTCGGAGTTTAAAAGGAATTTTCTTTCTCTCCAGCCATTCCTTCCTTTTCTTTCTATAAATTTTATTTAAAAAATGGAGCTGACATGGAAACAGTTTTATTATATCAAATTATCGATAAAAGGAAAATAAAAAATTGAATTGTTCCCATAAATCATAAATATAAAAAACCTTTAATGAGCAAGCATCTCAATATTCTTAAGTAGTAAAAATTTGCAGGGGATGTTTGTTTCCATTTTGACAGATTTTTTTGTTTTTAATAACAAGAAAACTTGTTTGGTATTTTGTTTTCAATAAGTTTTTTTAAAAAAAACAAGAAAGCAAAAATATTGTTTCTAAAAAATTAAAAACAAAAACAAGTTTGTTTTTATTTTTGCATTTCTTAGTTTTTATTTAAAAAATTGAGAAACGCTTTATTCCCCATTCTCAAAAACAAGATGTGCCATTGGTTGTTCCTGAGGCTTTGTTTGGTTCAAAGCAAAGGAGAGGAGGTGGAATTAATTAAAAGTAGGTGATGTTAGGTGAGAGGAGATTATAAATTTTGTTTGGTTCAAAGGGAGATATTTTAATAATTGTTGTTTGGTTCAAATGACTTTTTCCTCATCTAAAGATTTAAGTTCTCATCGAAACTTCACTCTTCAATTTTAATATATTTATTTTCATATGTAATTTTTTAAAATAATTATTCAAAACAAATTTCTTAAGGGGGGAAGGATGTAATATTCCGGAAAAAAAAAACAGAGAGAGGAGGATCGTATTGCAAAGTGAAAAGTGTGGGAGGGTGAAATGAAAAGTGTGGGAGGGTCAAATGGTCATTTCACCCTCCCCACACTTAAAAGGCCCCTGACATTTTCTCCTGCTTCATTCCCATTCTCCATACGTGAGAGATGTGAGAGGAAGCGAGATAGCGGACGCACGAACGGAGCTGGTTTCTGCTGATTAAAAAACGTTTTCGTTGAGATAAGTAAGGATTCGGGCTCGGGTGAGTTCCTCTACCTTCAGATTTCTCTATTGTGGTCATTTTGGGTTTCAAGGGTTGATTCAAGGTTGAGAAAAGTAAGATTTTTACCGATTAAATTGAGCTATAAGCAAGATTATAGCTTTCTTTTATATAGACCATTAGATGCGAAACTTTTCTGTTGGATCAGTGAAGATTTAGGGGAGGTACTGTTCACGGTAGTGTCCAATGAACAGTAATTTCGTGTTACTGTTCACATAAATAGTACGTTCGCCCCTGTTCCAGCTTATGCCTAAAATATATGGATTTTTGTGGTTAAGATGTAATACTGATGTTAGAAGATTATTGTGACTTGAAATCATGACGGGAATAATTATTGTGGATTGAATATAATTATACGTTGTTGTTAGGAGAGGACGAAGATAAATTGGAAGCTCAAGGCTAAAGAAGAGAATTATTGAAAGCTTAGTAGGTGAGTGAATAGAGTCCCATTAAAATTTTATAAATTAAGTTTTATTGCATTTTATATCTTTAATTTAATTATTGCATTTTAAGCATTATTTCAATAATGGAGATTTATCCGAATTATTTAATCTTTTCATTGATGTTGTAAAGAGTAAGATTTGTGGATTTTATTTAATATTATTTATTATTTCCCAATTTCTATTTATATTGAGTATTTATGCATGGAATTAAAAGTAACACTTTTGAGATATTATTTAGGGTTATAGGGATATTTTGCCCTGGACATACTCACGAAGTTGCGTAGGGTGTCTGGAAGTTTTTTTAGGGGCAATGTTACCCCGAAAGTGGCAAAAACAGTGCAATGTTACCATGTCCGTTAATTGACCTTTGAAAACATTTCGTTTGACTAACAGAGACATATGGCACTTTATAATTGGTTTGTGATCACTAACGTTCTCTCTCCTAATGGCACTTCTCTCTCACACACACACAGAAAAACTGTCACAGAACCTTGGAGTAAATTGATCTCTCTCTTTATCTTCTTCTCTCTCCCTCTATTATTTAGAAATTTTTCTACTATCAACCAAGACCGATTCTCCAATAGCAATTAACACGAGTTGGGAGAGCGCATTGTTCATCTTCTTGGAAGAGCTTTAGAGAACGACGTCACAAGCTTGAAGAAAGAAGGCCGACCAAGTCTTCATCTTCTTCAAAGAGATAAACAAAGAACTGGAAGACGTTGCGGTCGACGAGTTGTTAGGGGAGTATGTCGTACGGTAGGGTGTGTACAGTTTGGATCATTGCCTTAATCATTTCATCAAAGAACCAAGGGAGGTGATTGAAGGAGCGACGAGGGAAGAGAAC
>QFDD01000958.1:0-35363 GCA_006871305.1 Vachellia collinsii
CATATGTTATAAATATTACTTGTTAAATTATGTTATGATCTACTGATATGCATTTGATTTATTTTTTACTAGGTGTTCGAACAAGAAGAAATCATATTGAAGATTTGATATTTTGTGGTTAGTAGCTATGCTTTGTTAGTGTTAAACAATTGTTGTAATGATGGACATTTCTTGTTTCCTAAGTTGTTGTATTATTAGGTTGTGCCTTGTTGATTAATTAGATTTTAATATTTTATGTATTTTGGATTTTTTTTTTAAATTTTTTTAGGCCTGAACAGGCCACAGGCCAGGCCAGGCCGAAAACAGGCCCAGGCCCAGGCCTAAAAACCGGCCTGTATACAGGCCACAGGCCAGGCCAGGCCTGGTACACGCCAAACAGGCCAGGCCTGTTTGGGGTGGAGCCTGGCCTGGCCTGGCCTGTTTCCACCCCTACGAGTATCACATGGGGATGGTAGATTGGTAGTTGGAGAAGATGCGTGGAGAGAAGAAAAGCTGTAATCCAAGTGTGTGGATAGGGGAAGCATAATGTTGAAATTTATAAAGGCCGGTTTGTCTGCTTTCAATTCATTTTCACTGCATTGCAAAAGGCAAAATTATCTTTAAGGGGATAAATAAAAAAGGGAGCCTGTTGATAATTTCCGTTGAAAAATTAATTATAAAATAAATTTTTTTAAATTATGCAATTAACTTTTTATATTATATAGATGAACTTTTATTTTATGTGTAACTAAACTTTCATATCATGTAAATGCCTTCCTGATATGCAACTGAATTTTCACAAGAGTGCAATGACAGGTTTTATTATGTACTTAATTTCTCAATGGGATTTATCTCCAATTTTTGCTAAGTAAAAAGTTTAAGTGTACATGAACCATAACTTATATCTATAAACCTTAAAATTAAAATATATAAATATATACCTTAAAATTAATATATATATATATATTATGATATATATTTCATTTTTTTCAACTTAAATTATTAGTTGACTATTGAGTTTGACTCTTTGTCTATACCAAAATATCCCTTCATAATATAATAATGATTTAAATATTTATATTTGCTGAAAATTTTTTATACAACATAAAAATTATTCTAATGCATATATATATATTAAAGCCTTTCATTGTGTTCCAAAATTTATTAATGTTGATGGCATTATAAATTTTTATGATTTTAATTTTTCATCATATTTATTGAAACCTATTTATTGAAGTTTCTCTTAAATGGCCGAAAACATATTTCAAACGCATAATTTTGTTCATCATATAGTATAAATGGAACAAGTTAGGGACATTATATAAATCATTTAAATTTATGATTTACAATTTTTAAAATATTTCTTGCTACAAATAGTTATAAATCAAAATTTTTATTAAGTTTTTTTTTTATGTTTATGTCAGCTAAATTGCTTGAACTTCTGTCCCAATATAAGAAAAAAATAGAAAAACAATTATTTTCCAAAAGTAGATAAAATGAAGTAAGAAAGTATTAAATATTTCAAAACCATTTTAGTCAAAATTAAATTTTTAATATGATGAAAGGCATATTAGTAAATAAAGTTTATAGAAAATCTTTTTAAAATATCCTCAGTAGAATTTACGGTTTGGATTTAAGTGTATGTTTTTAAAATAAAGAAGAGGTCCATATAAGTAAAAACAAAATGCAAGAGATGTTAGATTATTTTACTCACAATTTAAGTATAAATAGTTCACATGAAATTCACTTATTACTAAGGGTTTATTTGGAATGATGGTTATGAATTGACTTTTGCAAACTAAAATTGAGGTAAAAAATCAATTAGTATGATGATGTGATTTATATTTAAATAAATTTTAATAGAAAAACAATTTAATAAAAAATTGTTTGAATAATATATTGAAAAGTTAGTTTTAAAATATTTAAATATAATAAAAAGGTAAAAGTAAAAAAAAAATAATTACTTCGCTTTAACGTGACTTATAAATAAAAAGTAATTATCACGAAACCATGCAAATCATCGCTTTATATCTAAATTAACCTTTTGGGTTAAACAAAAGTCAGTTTCATTGGAGCAAAACCCTTGCAAAACAATAGTCTAATAGCTCCAAAGACCTGTGCATGATTTGGGTATAGCCAGAAAATAGGCTGAACTCATCATATCAGTCAGTTTAAACCTATTTAATCGAGGGTTGGACTTATAATTTAGAACCATAAAAAAGGAAATGGTCAAATAATTTTTTTTTGTTTAAGGTACTCTTTATTATTTCAATTTCTTCCTATATTTACTAGCTTTTATAAAAAAAAATCCTTTTAAATCAAATATTAGTTCCTTGTCTAAAAACTTGTATCTGTTACTGTATATATTTACTTTTTATTTTTTAAAATTTTTTCTATATTTTTTTTTGATCAAACTTTATTTCCATTTTTTAGGTCATACTTGTTTGATCATTTTCCACATATAAGTAAGCTTTTAAAAAAAAAAGTGTTATTCTTTTGCATTAAATTTGTTTTCTTATCAATTATATATCCCATAAAAATATAAAAATATGAAAATAAAAAATTGATTAAACATAATTTTTCTTACTCTTATCTTATACATTATATTATAATAACTCTTTGTTTTTCTTTAGGTTTCAAAAGAAATATTCTCAAATCAAATACTTATTTCCAGTTTTATGTGTGCCATATCGATATATACACATACATGTTTTAACTTCTCGAATCTTCTTTCTTTCTAATTTTAATATTAAATTTGTTATATTATTTTCCACATACAAACTACCTTTCAAATACCAAATTTAAAATTCATTGTTTTAACTTGATACATTTGAAGAAAATGAAAATATGTTAAAAATGCCCGTGACCCTCAGGCAGACCCATAACTCGTAGGCTGGCCTATGAATCATGATCCAACAAACTTAGGTGCCGAGATGCATGAGTGGGGGAAAGAATACAAGATTTTATTCTACCATTTTATTTCTTGTATTAATAATATTTAAACATTCTCTTATTTCTCATTGTATATTATATGTGACTATTACTGAAAATGATTTTTATATACAAATGTTGAATTTTTCGTTCATAATATATTATTATTTTAATTTTATTTATTTTAATTTAATTATGATAATATTTATGTCTTAAATTAAAAATTTTACTACTTTAAATTGAAAAAAAAGAAGAAAAATAATATATATATATATATTTTATTAAAACGGGTTTAAAAGCCTCGGGCCTGCATGAAACTGTCAATTCGAGGGTTAAGCTTTGAAATTAGGCTTTTTAAGTCAGTCGGACCGGGCCCCACCTTTAGATTTGGGTTTAAAGTGCAAAGACTCTTGTGCCCCTATTAATAATGTGACTTCACCAGAATGCCCCCAATGCAAATAAAGCCACAAGCACGATCAAATCATTCGGATGGGAAGAAAAGATGCAGCATGGTGTCGATTTGGCTACCATCTTCTCTAATGCATGGGATTCTCTCCATCAATCAATCAACCATGTCTTGCTCTCTTTCTCATGTTAGTTTTTGATACAATTGCCAAAATAATTAAAATACACCTCAAAAGAAATAGTAGCATATGGCCAAAATTAATGGAGTGATATTGTCTTGTGAGTGATCATGTTTAATCATCTTTGCTCTGTCATTATCAGTGCGTCTCGGAGGGCATTGGATAAGAGTGGTGGCTTTGTGTGTTGATGACAATGGGTTGAATACTAGCACGTGTTAGATTGAATGCTAGCACGTGTAGGATTGAATATATTGGTGCAAAAGGTGGAAAAAGAGTGATGGTCACATTCACATTTAGTATTCAATAGTGTTTCAAATGTAATTCTTTGCTAAAATATGGGAACAATGGGTGGAGAAAACTGCTTTCGATTTCTGTACATAAGTGAGGAACCCTATCCTTTTCCATACAGTTTTTTCTGAGCAACTAAAACTCCTCTTATCTCTCCCTCTGCTTTCTCAGCTCTCTAGTGATTTGCTAAATCTTCCTAATAAACATGATACTAGAGTCAATACAAGAGAAATACAAAAATGAGAAAAAAAATAAATGGAGATAAAGATTCAATGTGGAAAAATCTCACATTCAATGTAAATGAGAGCAAACAACCACGGCCTAAAGAAATAAATTTCACTATCTTCAAATTGAAGACTTCTATGTCTCAAACAACTCTACCAAATTTCAGGTCAATCGGACCAAAAAACACTTGTGAGATCTTCAACTTGATCAAAATCGTTATGACAAAACTACAACAGACGTGCACCTTCATTCACTAAAATTCTAGAAAAATCTAGAGGGATCCAATGGATGATCCAATTGTCCAAAATGAAGTTTAATATGACTTGAACTCCTACAAAACTTTTAGCTTGATCTAACAAGAGATCACCTTCCAATTGCAATTTAGATCAAAATTACCAAGGCTAAAAAACAGAACTTTCAAAGAGCAAAATGTTATTTTACCTTTTCTCACTCTTTTCTCTCAATACACGGTTTACTCGTCAAATCTCTTTTAAGATTTTTAAAAGCTTTCTTTCATGCAATTGAGTCTTCACATAGAGTGAACCCTAAGGCCCAACATACAACCGGTGTCCTCTATTATGATCTAGTTCATGTGGGTACCAAGAGCAATAAGGACGATGCTTTTTTTATACTCATAAAACTAAAGTTTTCAATTAAAAAAAAAGGAATATAGTGTTGCAAAATGATTGAAAAGGGTGGGCTTTTGATGTTTTGGAGAAGGCAGAGGTATTGCACATTGGTGAAAGCATAATCATGGGGAAAATTAGAGTCTATGCTAAACGTAGAAAATTTAGAGGCTTTATAAAAATTGAGTAGTGTCTAAAGCAAATTTTCTAAGTCTGAGTTGTAAATTGCACTAGACATGATGTTACCAAGTGTGGATTGAATTGTAATTTTATTTTGTCCAGGTAAAATGTTTTTGAAACTAAGCAAGGTACATGCTGAATTCTGCAAGTTTCAATTGTAAATGGTGCAAGTCTCAGTATGAATTGAGTAGGAAGTTTTAGTTTGAAGTTAAATGACAATATGATAATTGCAGTTGTAGATACGTTATTCCCCCTTGCAAATAGGGTAACTCTTTCAAACAGTCTATATATTAATACGTTTCAATTTATTATAAAAGGAAAATCAATCTGGAAGTTCTTATAGTATGAACTAGAAGAAGAATGAGGAGAAGGAGGAGAAGAACCAACAACAAAGGAAGATGGAGAGGGAGAGTGAGGCATATTTTTACCAATATGCTGCAAATAATACAAGATTACCACAATGCTACATGGTGAAAAGTATTTACAAAAACACTGTATGAGAAATCTTTCACTTAGTGAAAAGAGTAAAAATTTGATAAGTCATTTATTCAGCTCAAAAACGATTTTGGGTGAAGAAGTGAGCTCTTTGAAAAGGAGAATAATTTCAGTTTTTCTTACTACCCGTAGACTGCCCACTCTTGACCTGTTTTTAATTGAAAAGTGAAATAACTAAGAAGGAAAACAATTTGACGTCTATTTGGATTAACGGTATAAACTATTTTTTTAAAATGATTTACGATATATGAGGTAAGTATGTGAGAGGAGTTTTATCTCGATTAATGTAAACATGTTTTTGAACGCAGATGCAAATTAGCATGTATAATCTCTCTCTCTCTCATACACACACACACACACATATATATATATATATATATATAATGGTACCACCCAAACTGTATACTAAGACAATTTGATCATGACCAACCAATTCTTACCAGTCCTGTTCATTTGTTACCATGTCATGTGCATGAAAAAAATTTATACTGTCAATTTCCTAATATACATATCTATCTATCATGAAACAATATGAATAAAAAAATTTTAAAGTATTTGTTCCATAGCTGTAGTTGACAACTACACAACCATTTAATCTATCATATTTATAAATTACTTCTAATATATTTCACCAAAATTAAAAATAACCTTGAACTCTATTAATTTCATCTTAAATTTAATAAATTTTCAATTTTATCACTATTTTTCAATATTGTAGCCTATAAAAACAAAATTCCCATATAATAAATGAACAATAAAATTATATATTTGTATAAAAAATCTAATAATATCACTTATAAATATGATAAAAAGGACATTCTCTATACTAATATGATCAAAGGAGTATATGAAAACATTGAAGTTTATTTATAGTTAACTTCTTTAATAGTCTCCATATTCAAAACTAATACGTCTATTACTAAGAGTATGTTTGGCTACCCTTTAAAAATGTTTCTAGAAACACTTTCATACAAATTGAGACAAAACTCTTCTCACATACTTACCTTAAATTACGTAAAATCAATTTTCAAAAATTATTTCGTACTAAATATAAAACATTTATAGTACAAATCGTCATAAGTCATCATTACGTCAAAAATCTCTTTCCTTTTGATAATGACAAATCACTTACACGTGAATAATATGTTTTAATAATAGAAAATTAATTTTCCTAAATCATACACTTTTCATCGTGACTTCTTAGTTATCAATAAGGAGGCTTTTGAACTACAGGCAAAGATACAATAAAGAATCATTAAAAAAAACTACCAATTGGAGTTAGATCAAATAAAAGTGGTATATCACTTAGAACCCCCATAATGTAACGAATTAATATTTAAATTTATTTAATAAATATGTCCACTTTTAATGTCTGATAATATTTTAAATAGGATTACATTTAACAGGATGATAGGAAAAAAAAAATCTGAAAAGCTCTCCAGTAGTTGCCATATTCAAATACAAATTGTCATAAATCATCATTGCGTCAGAAAATCTCTTTCCTTTTGATAATGACAAATCACTAACACGTGAATAATATGTTTTAATAATAGAAAATTAGTTTTCCTAAATCATATACTTTTCATCATGACTTCTTGCTTACCAATAAGGAGGCTTTTGATGTACAGGCAAAGACACAATAAAGAATTGTAAAAAAAAAAATTATCAACTAAGGTTAGACCTAATAAAAGGGATATATCTCTCACAAAGTCACAAATTAAAGTTTAAATCTATACTGAGATATGTGCTCACCTTTAATACTTAATAATATTTTGAATATAATTACTTTTAATATGATGATATCTTTGTTTAATGGAAAAAAAAAACTAGAAAGCTCCCCTAAATGTAACTTCTCCCTCGTAATTTCTCCTCCACAATGAATGTTGATTTCTGTCTACTTTATACTTTTGCATGATAATAAATTTGTTAGAAAAGTGAAAATGATTTTTCTTCTTTAGTGACATCATTTGGTAAAATGCTGATGACGTTATCGGCAATATGAATGAAGCTCCAACAAGGGAATTTATCTTTTTCTTGCAAGGAGTTAGGGAAATTTCTTGCCATGCTCAACTTATCCTTTCTCGCGAATACGTCCTCAATAGGATTGAACTCTCTCATAAGCTCCCCGAGGCCAAATGTGATACCAAATATTGAATCGGTTGACGTGTAATTTTAGTAATAAAATTTTTTCATTAACAACGTCGGACAGAATTAATTTTTAAATTATGTTATATGAAATATCTTATCAGTAATAGGTTTTATATCATGAATGATGGTATAATTTTTATGGAGTTTTTATCTTTTTCATTTTCACCAAGTGGTGAAACTCATGCATTCATCATTTACCAAAGAGGATCAAACTAACAATTTTTTATTTTTAAGTTGATGTTTAAATAAGTTCTTAGTATCTGCTAAATCAAGCACTTTTAACTCTTCTAAAACATTAACTAATATATAATTTAAATAATTTATTTTAAATATGTGACTTGCATCATTGAACAAGTCATGTTAACAATGAATTTTTTTTTTTTTTTGCATAAGTAAACTGTTAGAAGCATTAGTATTATTAGTTATTAGTATTGTGTATTAGTATTAATGTAATGAATCAAGTTATTAGTTATTCTCACATGGGCCTACAATGAGCCCATTACCAAATACTGTTAGTTGCATGCTTTAGACTTTGCACTTTGTGTATATATTCAGAAGAGGTAGATCAATAATAGTTGATTTTCCTTTGCAATATTTAGGTCCATTTCTACAGGTTTTCATGGTATCAGAGCATTGATCAAACTTGAGACTCGCTCGTCTATGCAGTCAACAGCACACACTGCAACCTCCTCAGAGTCTTTTTTGAGTAGCTGGAGAATTTGGTTGTATTGTTGCTCAGTGAAGGAGGTCTGCAAACCAGAGGAGGAGGGCTGCAAACCAGATGATGCTGGAGTTGTCATACAGGCTTGATTAAGTTGATTATCTTGCGCTTTACGCTCTTTGCGTTCAGATGGGTATCCCACCAATCCATAACATGTTTCAGGCCTATGACCCTTCCTGTGGCAGTAAGAGCACTCATCTTGAGATGAACACCCCCTTCCTCTTCCACGGCCTTGCCGGCCTTTGCCTCTTGTTGCTATTGCAGTGGTATCAATTGGGTTGGAAGGAGCTTGAGAAGACAGAAAATGTTGCTCCTCATTCTGACAAATCATCGAGTAAGCCTTATTGACACTAGGCAACGGAGACATAAGAAGGATTTGGGAACGGGCTTGATGGTAAGTGTCGTTAAGACCCAAAAGAAACTGTAGTAAGAGACTCAATTTTCTGCTATGATTAAGAGACTTCGCACAGACAATGGGTTAGAATTTATCAATTCTCATATTAAATCTGTTCTAGATCAAAGAGGAATTTTGCATGAAACTTCTTGTCCTTATACCCCACAACAAAATGGGGTAGTTGAACGTAAACATTGGTTTTTGTTAAATGTTGCTCATGGTTTGTTTCTTCATTCAGGTGTTCCAATTAATTCTGGGGGAATGTATTAAAACAGCGGCTTATCTTATTAATCTCACTCCTACTATGTTCTTAATAACAAAACTCCTTATGAATTGCTCTATCAAAAACCACCTGATTTGTCTTCTCTTCGAATTTTTGAATGCGTTGCTTTTGCTCTTGATCCGCATAACATGGATAAATTTTACCCTAAATCTTTTCCTTGTATTTTTATGGGTTATACCCTAAATCAAATGGGTTATCTTTTACTCAATCTTACCACTAAGGTTCTGTTTGTTAGTCGACATGTCACGTTTCTTGAACACAAATTTCCTTTTAAAGATTTTGAAGTTCAACAAACTGGAGGGGTGACCAAACCTATTCTGGATTTTTCATTTGATGATTTTTTGCAATTAGAACACCCTGTAGCTAGGAACTTTATGCAAACACAACAGGCTGAAAATGAAGTGATGCATGATTCCACTGGAAATGAGGTAAATGTAGATTTGGATCATGCACCACATAGACCAGTGCGTGATAGAAAAGCCCCTGCATTGCTTAATGACTATATCTGTCTCATGGACAAGGCAAAGATAAAGAGTAGATATCCCTTGCATGAATATCTTTCTTATGCACATATCTCAGATGGTTATAAACATTTTATACTGTCCACTGATAGTGTCAATGAGCCTCATAGTTTTCAGGAGGCAGCCAAATATCCTAAATGGATGCAAGCTATGAAGGATGAGACGCGTGCCTTGGAGCAAAATGAAACTTGGGAACTTGTTAATCTTCCAAAAGGCAAAACAACAATTGGATGTAAGTGGATGTATAAGATTAAATATACATCCGAGGGTAAGATTGAAAGGTATAAAGCTAGGTTGGTTGCAAAAGGATACAACCAATAAGAGGGTGTTGACTATTTTGAAACATTCTCTCCGGTTGTAAAGATGGTAACAGTTAGAACAGTTTTGGCACTTGCGTCAATGCATCGTTGGCACTTATTTCAAATGGATGTCAACAATGCATTCTTGCAAGGAGACCTATTTGAGGAAGTCTATATGAAAATTCCACAAGAATTTGATGAGCATGCAAGTGGAAAAGTCTGCAAGCTGACCAAATCCTTGTATGGGTCAAATCAAGCATCATGACAGTGGAATGCTAAGCTTACTGATACTTCGATCCACGGGGGTTTAGACAAAGCATGTATGATTATTCTCTTTTTATTAAACAACAAAAAGGAGATATTACAATTGTTTTAGCATATGTTGACGATTCGGTAATAGCTGGAAATAATATAGAAAATATACAACTGATCAAAAACACTTGCACTAGCAATTTAAAATTAAGGATCTTGGACACCTTAAATACTTTCTTGGATTGGAACTTATGCTATTTGAAAAAGGAATTATACTTAATCAAAGGAAGTATGTATTAGATCTTATCTCTGATACAAGTTTGAGTGGTGCAAAGCCGCTTAAGGTTCCCATGGAGAAGAATATCCACCTCAATGCTAAAGGATTGAATAGTATAACAAATAAACTAGTGAGACAATGTAGAAAAAGGAAGAAAACATATCAAGGGGACCCGCTGCTTCAAGAACCAACATCTTATCGAAGATTGGCAGGTAGATTATCTTATCTTTCAACTACTAGACCTGATATTTCTTTTGTTGTGCAGACATTAAGTCAATTTATGAGTGCACCAAGGAAATTACACATGGAGGCTGCAATTCATGTTGTACGTTATCTCAAAGGATGTCCAGGTTTAGGAATATTATTGAGTGCAAGGAAGGAACTTAAGCTGGAATGCTTTGTAGATTCTGACTGGGCCACTTGTCATGACACAAGGAGATCAGTTACAGGCTATATAATCAAGCTTGGAGGGTCACTAATTTGCTGGAAGTCAAAGAAACGGAACACCATTTCAAGATCTTTAGAAGAAGCATAATACCGAGCACTAGGTGTAGCAGTAGCAGAAATTGTTTGGTTGACTCGAATGTTGGGAGACTTACAGATTCAAGGTCTGGAACTAGTTGTTGTACATTGTGACAGAAAGGCAACGATACACATCGCATCAAATCTAGTGTTTCATGAGTGCACGAAACACATAGAAATTGATTGTATTTTGTTCGGGAAAAGTTACAACAAGGATTAATTGATTTACTGTGTGTTAATACCAAAAGTCAGCTAGCAGATGTATTTACAAAAGCACTTGGGAGTGAAGATCACAATAGGCTATTAGACAAGTTGGGTACTGTAAATTTGTATCGCCCCCAACTTGAAGGGGGGAGTGTTAGAAGCATTAGTATTATTAGTTATTAGTATTGTGTCTTAGGAGTATTAATGTAGTAGATCAAGTTATTAGTTATTCTCGCATGGGCCTACGATGAGCCCATTACCATATACTGTTAGTTGCATGCTTCAAACTTTGCACTTTGTGTATATACTCAGAAGAGGTAGATCAATAATAGTTGATTTTCCTTTGCAATATTCAGGTCCATTTCTACATGTTTTTATAAACTTTTAGTTTATTGTAACTTATTTCAATTTGGATCAAAATCTTAATGTGACATCGATTTAGAAGATTAATTGGGTTTTATAAAAAAGTATAAGAGTGAAGCATCATCCAACATAATTCATAATTGTATTCCAACAATGTCCACATCAAGTATGGATCATGTAAATATACTTTTCGCTCATACAATAAAACTGTTATTTCTTCAAAATTAAAAATCAACAATTAATCAGTCCAAACTGAAAGCCTAAAACCAAAAAGGCACAAAGATGAAAAATTCACCACACTATAATGGACTTCCAGAAAAACTAAATAGAAGCCAAAGTAGGAAAAACACAATCCTGGAAATTAACCAAATTCAAAAATCCAAAAGGCAAACAAACATTTGTACAAGTCTAAAATCGCAGGCCCAAGAAATAAGATGAAGTAAATTATTTTGGCTTTAGAACTATGATAAGAAGTTAATATTATATGACTTTTAACCTTTTATCTTATATGGTTGGAAACCAAAATAATTATTACAAACAAAAAAAATTGTAATGAGCACTTGTGAATAATAATTAAAAAAAAATAAGAGCACTTAGGCTATAGCATGAAAATAAAAATAACTTAATAAATTTGAAACGTTTGTGTGTCTCTGGATAAAAATATACTAAAAAACAATTAAAAATAGGTTAAGCAATGGGATAGTATGAATATAATAAAGATCACATACTTCAATCCTCTCTGATCTCCCTTAAGGTGTTCTCTACCAAAAGTTTTATTCTTTCCTCATTCAAGATCATCACATATTCATATGAAGATAATTTTTCAAAACCCAAAAGCTTGATAAGGGATTGAACATTTAAAACTTATCAAGAGCTGATGCTTCGGTGAGACTAAAGTTGGTTTATGTTCATCCCTTTTAGTTTGATCAAATTACATTTCAAAACCATATTACATTAACAATGATAAATACAAAAAAAATGATATCTAATCCAAGCCACGGAACCCAATATTTAAGGTAATGAAAGAATTTAAATATTACATTTTAGGCTTACATCCTCGTTCGAAGAAGAAAGAAGGTAGCTAGTGATCAGAGTAGGCTCTTGATTGTTTGAATGACGGTTATTGAATTCAATAGGCTCTTGATTATTTGAAGGAGTAGTATTGGCTCAATATCAGTGGATGTTCGCTTCCTTGTTGTCTACAGTAGTGAATATTGTTTTGTTCTCTTAGTTGTGTTCTCCTTTGATGAGCTTTTGTTAATTTGTACTGTGACCTCTGTTTTTTAAGTGTTATTTTGACTTCAGGCTATTAGTGTGTAATTCTTATGTTTTGGCGATTAATAAAATTGATTTTTTTTTTGGCAAAAAATAAAACAAAGGCTTTGGATTTTTCAAAGTAAATTAAAAATGATTACATCATGATCATGGTGATTAAGGAGAGCATATCTGAAGAAGCAAATTTAACTTATTTCAATAGTGAAATAAAAAACACAATTTAACAATTGATAGAAGAGTCAAAGACATACCACACACCAAGAACATAAAATATAATTACTGCAAACAAAGACCTCACGGGAGATAAAAAAAAAACTATTCTATAAATTAAAGTTCTATCATGCATATAGAAATGGAAAGTACATCTTACATTTTTTTTTAGAAATTCATACTGATACCGTGTTATGAAATTAAAAAAAAGAAAGTGAAGAAGAGAATTAGATAACAATAGGGAGTTTTTCTTATTCATCATATGAAGTCTATAGGGCATAAGGAATGTCTTCTATTTATAAGTATAGCTTTATAATATCATAATAAATTAATTCCATGATTACAAATATATAATAGATGGATATATAAGATAGTAGGGGGTTATTGAGAGATATGGATATCCATATAATATTAATAACAAAACAGCATATTTTTTTATATTTTTAATTTACATGAGTATAATAAGTTATAGCATTTGGCCTTTTTCATTTTTAGAATAGAATTGACTGTTAGTGTAGGCTTTTCACCCAAGAGCAGGTGAATTGGGTGTAATATGGAAAGCTTGAAACCTAAAAACATTAAGGACCATTGTGAGAGTAAGAGGTTAGAAAGATATCATCAAGAGTAATCACATAGTGTTTATACTCGTTCAATCCAGAGCTTCTTGACCTATGTCTAGTTTTCAGAGGCCTTCAGAGTATTCCACTATCTCTCCAAGATTATAAAGGGTTCTTAGTACCTTAATACAACCTTATTGACAGTCAATGAAACAACTCCCCCTTACAATTTGTAATAAATACCCTTTTTAAGGTTCTTTTACCTTGAGTGACTCACAATTGATTTAGTAAAGATAGACTCTCTTGAAGAGCAAATACAATGATAATTGAAAAACAATGAATAAGCCATTTGACAATTTGATAGTACAATAGAAATTCAATGCTCATAATTGATACATTTTCTTTTCTTTTGGTAGTTGTATACTTGAATGATGCTTTCTTTTATAGTTGGAATTGATTAAATATCCGTTGTGACTCAACAAGGAAGCCATTGGAGACATTCTACTGAAGTTCTAATATATCCATTGAGGTGGAAATAACATAACAAGTCCACATTCCTTTTGTTCTCCATGTCTTTCCTCATTTATACCTATTATTCATTGGTCCTGCAAATCTATGACATATACTAAGATTGTATATTAGTTAAATGAATAGACAATACATATGATCAAGAAGAAAAAGCTTACTGATATAGATCTTCATTTGAATGAGTTATGATTTTATTTGAATGGAAAGTTGGTGAATCTACAATAAATAAGATCAGTTCCAATTTATAGTCGTTGAGTTATCAATTTATCCGAATAACTTCATATATGATTCGAATAGATCATTCTTGAAAGCAAGAGAAAGTATTAAGATTTTCACATTAGCGTGAAATAAACACCTCTAACTACTACTACTACTATGTAATCCCCTTTTCATACCTCCTAAACATCTCTCATTCTCTTTTATGCTTAACTTCTGTCAGGCCAATCATTGTTGGTCTCCTTTCTTACACCAGTAGTCGGAGGCCTATTTCAATTCTCTTACTTCCAACCCTCTACAATTCCACATCATAATTCTATACCCACAAGTCATCGTAAAAAAAAAATTTATGCAAAAAGAAACAAGCTAAATTCAACTCAATCAATGCTCATGACAACATATCATTCCATTGTTGTCCATTGTGTTTCATATACAATATTAACATCTCATTCTTTCCATCCATCTCAATTGCATCTAGAGGTGGGAATTAGGGCCGGCCCGGCAGGGTCTCGGGCCTAAACGGGCCGGCCCGTTTAGGCCCGAGTTCCAAATTCCCACCATTTTCTCAAGCCCGGCCCTCGGGAGGTCGGGCCGAGGGCCGGCCTGCGGGCCTCAGGCCCGTCTTACTTTTTTTTTTAAATACAACATTAATTTTAACACCATTACAATTCCCTTACTCAAAAATATAGAAAATCATATCTAATTATTTAAATAACTACATCGACAATAATAAATATTTTAAAGGTCATAAACTTAAGTTCACAAATCATTCAACATAAACTTTTTTCTTCATCACTATCTCCAATTTTAAGGATAGTTGAATTTGACTGAGCTTTATAAGGAATTGGCTCAGAAGGCTTTGCTTCAGCAAGGTAAAAAATATCAAGTATTTCATCCATAACACCACCACCACCACCACCATTTTCAGTCTTTGGCAAAGTTGAACATGAAAATTGTTTTCAGTAGTAATCATATGATTTATAATTAAAAGTAAGAAGATGTTTAAATGTTAATAATGTAATAAATAAAATGATAGAATAAAGGTTTACATTCATTCCTCAATTTTACAATTCGATACCTAAAGTTTGTCAGTCATGGGTCAGCCCGCGGCCCATGGGTCACATGTATGTTTAACATATTTTCACTTTATTCAAATAGATCAAGTTAAAATAATATATTTTTAATTTTGGTCTTTAAAAAGTAGTTTGTATGTGACAAATAACATAACAAGTTTGATATTAAAATTAGAAAGAATAAGGATTTAATGAGTGAAAATATGTATGTGTCTTGTGTTTGTCTTTATATAGCACATACAATAACTGAAAATAAGTATTTAACTTGAAAATATTTCTTTTACAATTTGAAGGAAAAGAGGAAGTTGTTATAATATAATACATTAGATAAACGGTAAAAAAAAATATAGGAAGAATAAAGGATATTTAAAGTAAAAAAAAAAATTGGGCGAGCCTAAACGGGCCGGCCCTTTTAAGCCTTAGGCTCTACAAGGCCGGCCCTTTTAGGCCCGACTCCTTTTTTTTACACCAAATCACAGGTCCGACCCTCGATTTAAACGGGCTCCCCATTTTCCCGGCTCTAGTCCCTTGATCACCACCATTTCCTTACTTGGCATTGCAATCTCCATGTTCTTAGCTCCTTTGAATGCTCCCATATGACTTATCTCCTCAATCCCACATATGAACTTTTCGGCTATACGCCTGTTTGGATTAGAGATATAAACTACTTTTTTTTTCAACATGATTTACGGTCTACGATGTAAACGTGTGAGAGAAGTTTTATCTCACAATTTCTTTATTTCTTATTCCTATCAAGAATTCTCACGCATTAGATCCTGCAAATTTTGCAAACCGAAAACTCAGGCATCTTGCCATCCCTTTGATTAAACAATCCTCTTCTATCCAAGAGGCATGCTCTCTTTACACTCACGCCTAGTGTGGCCATACATAGAAGCACAGGAGGTGAAGGCTTTCTCATATGAAATATGTCTCTCTCCTTCTCACCAATGATAGATATACAAAGGAAGAAGTGGTTGAATTCCCTCAAATCCGACATTAATATATTTGTGTGGCAGTGAGTGTTTTAATTGATCTCATGGGAAAAAAAAAGTTGTGTGTATTAAAATCATTATAATTTATTGATGAATTATATTTGAACATTTTCATTGGATACAATATTTTGAATAATGTGGCATATTTCGAGCATCTAATAATTTTTTCGGATTGATCACCATATGATAACTTTTTAATGTGTGGGAAATTTAGGGTTTGAATGAAAAAAAATTACTTTTTCTAGAAAATTGGTAAATATCTTTGAAACATTCTAGGATTTTCTCTAGGATTTTAAAAATAATTATAATATAAAAACGATTTTTTTATTTTATTAAGCTATTCTGCATATATATAATTAAATATGATAAATAAGCGAAAATGTTGATAAAAAATAATAAGACGTGTAAAGATATTATAAAATCTAAAAATTGAGCTAGGATCTTATGATATGAGAGAATGACGTGCACCGGAATATTTATAGGAACTAACTTAAAAATAGCTGCAAAACTTAAATTATTTTTTTTTTGTAAATTTTATAAAATCGGTAAAAAATAATCTTAAAAGTTAGGATAAATATGTTACACGATCTGACTTAAAAATAATTGCAAAAGTCTAGAGACTTGAAATACAAATTTTCCTCCTTTAATCTTTTTAATCCATTGATTTTAATTTTAACCCTATAAATTTAAAATCAGTGATTTTAATTCATAAAATTTTATTTTATTTAAAATGTTGGTTTTTATAAGTTAATCAAAATTTGATTATTTTAGCCCTTATAAGAATAAAACCCATTAATTTTAAATTTTATGGATTAAAATTAGGATAAATTTAAGGGTAGAAAGATATATTAACAATCTTTCAACTTTTTTTTGATACAACAATCTTTTAACTTTTATATATTGCCCGTTGCAAAAACCTAAAATACTAATTTTTCCCATAAAAATTATCTTTTCAACCTTTTTCAATATATGCTGCGCGGCCCAAAAACAGGGGCGTCTGACAGAGAGAATCGCAGAAAAGGGTTGTTGCTGTATTAATTCCTTCGTTCCTCAGCTCGTAAATTCGTGGGGAGACTGAAAGGGGAAGCGGAGGTGTGGCGTTTTCTCCAGCGAGCATCGTTGAGCCTGGAGGGACCAGCTTGGACGATTGTGTTTTTAGTTTCAATGTTTCGCAACCCAGTTCACTAGTTGATTAGGGCCCAACGAGAAATATTACCTCAGTGGCCGCCATGGCTCTCCCAATCGGGAAGCTCACCATTATCGTCGGTGCAGGTTAACGCTATTTTCCTCTTCGTTGTCTATTTCTGTTATACTGCGGATTCACTTTTATTTAGAATCTGTCCCGATTTACGGTTTGTCGATGAAGCCAGAATTTTGCTGCTAATTTTTTTGGAGGGTTGTTAATTTTCGTTCATTGGTAACCAATGGCAGATTTTTTCGGTGTGAAATTTGTCTAAGCTGAGGGATTAATCTAGAGCACCATCTCTGTTTCAGTTTAGCTAGTTGAATCTCAGTATTCTACTTTCATGACGGTGTTGACTTTAAGGAGTAGCTTGGTTAATGTTCCCAAGTGGCATTGAAGACTGATGAAAATTTCAAGTTATAAAACTTCTTTATGAAACTTTACATGGGTCTTTTTAGAAATTATTGACACTCTGACATTCTTTAGTCTCGCAATGCATATACTCAAATCATTTTGTATATGCGTGAGTTCATATAAAGAACTTAATTATGTATGTCTTGTTTCAACTGTTTGAACCTCATTTGTGCTGTTATACAGTTGATCAAATAGGCATCTTAGCGTAGTATGCTTATGAAAGACTGACTAACCAGTTGAAGTTCTTTTTAGGCATTGTTGGTTCAGTACTTGCCAAAGAGGGGCGAATGCCAGATGTCTCTAGTTTAGTCTCAGGTGCTTTCAAGGTAAATTCTATTGCATTTTTATTCTGAAAGCAAGGCAAAAAAACGTAGCCAGGCATATATTCATTATGTCTAATGGAATATGTAAATTTGTACAGATGGGGTATGAAGATTTCTTTTATTTGCCCACCATGCTAATGAAGTTTCTCCGTTTATCTTATAGGGGGGTTTTTTATCTCTTGTAAATCTGGAATTGCTTGCATGTGAGAACATTTGAATGTTGCTAGAAAAGTTGACCTTTCAAAAAGTAGAAACTAGAAACTTTTGGAGTAATTGTCTAAATAAATCTGAGTGCAAATCATTGTCTATGCTTTTCAGTATATTAGTGGTAGCCCTAACGCTGAACCTGAGAAAAGCATCTGAATTGTAACATTACTAATGGCTCTAACCCCCTTCAGCAGCGGGGTTATAAAAAAAAATCTTTATTGATTCAAGTCAAAGTTTCAATAACGTTACCTGTTACAGAGGTGTTAATAAGCATTCTTGCTTTTGAATAACATAAGATGCTAATGAAAGTTTTCATATTGAGCCAATGACTTACAGCTTCTGAGTTTTGACTTTATCTCTTAGAAGACTAGAAGTATAGTTACATAGTGCTTGTAATTGTATAGTGCCTCAAAATATGATGTTTTTTTTTATTTTTTATCATTCTGGCCAGTATATTTTGCTGGTTGGGTATCACATGATTATGATGTCTAGATGTATTTGTCTTCATGAAGTGTTTAGTGCGCTGATTCTAAAATGTTATTTTTGTGGAACAGATTTTCTTGAAGCCAAATAGAAGTAATGAATCTGCTCCAGTTGTTAAAAAGCCACCAAATGATGCTTTGATGGCACAGGTGTGTATTTTGGTGTCAATTATTGCATTGATGCTTTGTATAACGTTGTTATATTTTTTATATTAAATCGGACAAATAGTTGACTCTCTTACAATCCCTTACGTTGGGAGTAA
Source organism: Vachellia collinsii (assembly GCA_006871305.1). Taxonomy (NCBI): domain Eukaryota; kingdom Viridiplantae; phylum Streptophyta; class Magnoliopsida; order Fabales; family Fabaceae; genus Vachellia; species Vachellia collinsii. The sequence continues at coordinate 19,016 of QFDD01000958.1, forward strand.
ATTACCCAAGTTTTGGTTATTTGGTGTTATATAGAACATTTGAAACTGTTAAGATGATTGGGATAGTGACAGCATGGCCATCTATTTAGTTCAGTATTGGGAGACAAATCCCTGTTGATGCCTGCACTCAGGCGAATCCTATACTTATGGTTTCAGAAGAAAAAAACAAAGTGCAAGTGGCTCTTTCATAAATTTGTACTTATAAGTATAAACTACAGTTTATTGATTAGTGCACAAAGAGCATGCTTAAGAGCCAATTGTGCTATATCCACAATTTGGTTAAAAACACAATGGCAAGAATACTTTAAAACTTAATCTGTAAATATTTTTGTTCAATAATTATTTTATCTTCTCAACCTTCTTTCTATATGTAAGTTAAATTCCATGCACTGCATTCAGAACCCTCACCATCATGTTTCAAGCAGGTCAAAAGAACTTGCTGGATAGCACTGTCTTATATAAGTTATTTTGCAAAACCATGCTATAGCAATTAGGGATGTGTATGGGAAGGACTGGGCTGGGGATTGGCCGAGCCCATGAACTGGCTTGGTGATTTCTGGCAGGTTTCATCACAATCAGCCTGACCTTCTGGCATCGACTGCTTGCTGAGTTCCGTCACTAGTGTTGGTGAATGGTCAAGACAGGGGGGAGGGGTGGAAGATTGTGAAGGGAAATATGAAGGGACTTCTAAGAATACAAACTCACATGAGAATCTGATGGAGCCCAAGCTCAAATATGAACTAAAACCATCAGAATCTAAGAATTATATCACGTCTAAGAATCAACAAACCAAAATAGGCAAAATCTTATTGCAAAATAAAAAAAAAATACAGAAGTGCACCACCAAATCATGGGAATCTAATAATTTACCATAAAACAGATCTGAGAGAAAGGAGAAGATTCTGGAGGAGATTGATGCCATCAAATGTCATTCCCGGGTCATTGCACCAGTAGATGGGGTGATATGCTGCCATTGAAGGAGGAAGAAGATGGTGCATTGTGAAGGACGTTGAACATTGAGAGAAGGAAGAAGATTTTGGAGATGAGAAAGAGATGCCATTGAGTATTTTGAAAAGAGGAAGGGACACCATCGAACAACTTAGGACTGTATTAAGTATTTACCTAAATTTTTTTTTAATATATTTATATTAATTATACAGGCCGTTTGGTGTTAGCTGAACCCATCAGTTCAACTCAGAACCCAACTAACCTGGTATTAACAAGCCTGATAGATGTTGGGCCAGGCATGGTTCCTCAGGCCTATTAGGTTACGCACACTCCTATATAGCATACAGTCACTGATGACATTGCAAAACTTATGCTAAGTGGATGTATATTGCATCATCCTATTCATAATTTCGTAATTTGAAGAATGCATGGTGACTGTACAGTACTTCAAATTGTATACAGTCTTGGCACTATTAACGAAGTTTTTATCCTCACTCTCTGTTCTTCTTTAAAAGGATAACATTTTTGCTTTTTAAAAGTGTTAGAAGTGTTATATCTAACATTTGGACTAAAAAACAAATACTTTTTAAATAAATACATAGTTCTCTGAGTGTCTGCTAATGCCAAATAAATCCCCAATTTTCTTGCAAGCTTGTAGCATGTTGTGAATGCTGATGAAACTTTCAATTTACAGGTTAACAGCCTTCGTCAGGAATTACAACTTCTCGCTAGAGATAGATCAATCACCATTGTAAATGCTAGTGGATCAGGTTCTTGTTATTTTCCTTCTCTCACACATTAATGGATGCCTTTTGTTTTTGTTTAATTGTTATTAATTCAGGCTATTTTATTACATTACTTTGCTTTCTGGTAAAATAATTACATTATCATGCTCTTAACAGTTTTAATTGTAGGCTTTATACGATCCTGATATGATGTTTTATTTTTCTTTTCTTTTGTCCCCCCAACCCCCAAAAAAAAAAAACAAAAGTTTGCAGTATTCGTTGACTAGCTTTTGAAATGCTCAGGTGCAGGTAAATATGGTACAGTAATTATTATTGTGGTGATGGGATATGGCTACATTTGGTGGAAGGTAATAATATCTTCTTCTTCTTCTTATTCTTTGGTTGGCAGAATTATCAATTTAGCGAACAGCCAAATGTTTTGTACTATTGCTCTGTAGTTTCTATATATGCTGAATCGATTGGTATGGTAAATGTAAGGTGCTTGAACTTTTGCCAGTCCATATATATATATATATTATTTTTTCTGTAATTTCCTCTTTTAATGTTGCAGAGATTTGTTCAAAGGAAAGTTGTGGTTGACTTTATGGGATTTTCTGATTTCTCCCTAAATGCTTGGAACAGTCTAATATAAATGTAACAGCTTAATTGCAAGTATAGCAGGCTTTGTTGTCTCATCTTGAGCTCTAGCAATGTTTTTGCCAAATATTTTAAGATAATGTAACTGATGAGATTGAATTGATGGGTGCGTTTGGGTATAATTTTATATGCAATTTGGATTTGGATGGTAAAACAGTTGGATGTTTGTGATGGTTTAAGTGTATAAAACTACCTTCCAATCTGGAATTCTGTTTTACACAGTTTTTCCCAGTAAGTTTTATAAATGTTTGTAACTGTTGCATTTTTTCAGGGATGGAAACTTCCGGATTTGATGTTTGCAACAAAGCGTAGTTTATCTGATGCTTGCTCAAGTATAGGTAATCAGCTGGGGAAGGTTTATGAATCAATTGAGGTAAGCCTTTTTATTATATAGGTAATAGGTTGCCCCTCTTAGATTCTTGCAAAACTATTATTTTCTTTCAGTGGTGAGATTAAATTATTACTTTTCTATTGACAATGGAATTAAATAACAACTTTCTATTAGCTAGAGATGACCACGTTCAAGAAATTTTTAGAACCACATCATTATTAGTTGTTTTTGTAGATATTACCCATTTTGTATTATTTATGGGAAGCATATTTTTTTCTGGGTATATATTAACTAATGTGATAGGGAGACTGTAAAAGAAAGGTGAAAGAGAGAGAAGAATAGAGTAGAAAGAGAGGAAAGAGAATAAGAGCAACTGAAATAATGCTGAATAATTAATGAGTTCAAAACATGAGAAAATGAGATTGATGATTACCCTTATTAATAAGTCATGTGTAATTTAAATCATTATAAAATATTTAATCCAAAGTCAATCCTAACATCTAATAATATTAATCCCAATATCTCTTAATATCAATACTAATATCTTATAATATCTAATGCTAATTGAATACCCTAGTCCTTTTAATTATAACAAAATAATAGAATAATTCAACTACCCTAACAACTTTATACAAATTACATACCATAATGTCACACTGTTAAATTACTTGGGTTAAATCTTGCATGTGGTAAGACATTCTTTTAAGACTATTAAAATTGTGTCATGGGTAAAGATGCATGACAAGTAAAATTTGACACTGAATTGGCTATTAGTCCTTGCACATTGCTAGTTTATTATAATACTTAATTATATTTTAATAATAGCATTACAAAATCGTACACCTTTTTTTTTTGGGTAAAGCCTTGGTCTTGGTGTATTGATCTTGATCACTTGAATACTTCCTTTGATATCACAAGTGCGTGATTGCATTTATCTTTCATTGTGATGATAAGTTTTGCTAGAAAGGTTCATTTTGTAAAAGCATTATTTTTATATTTCAAATCATGTCATGGAAAGTTAGATGAAATATACACAACAGTGTTGCACTTTTTTGCGTAAATGAGTTTTTAGATGTAGTATTTCTGTTTTGAAATTTATAGACATCTAACTTGTCTGTATCTGAAATTGAAATAATTTTGATGATATACTTTAATTTCGGAATACTTGAGAATGCCTATTCACTTAGTTGTGATGGTTCAGGAAGCCAAGAAGAAGTTATCTGCAAGAATAAATCGCCTTGATAGCAGTCTAGATGAATGTGCTGCTCTTACTGAAAGTACAAAGGTGGAGGTAAGTAAAGAATTTAGAAGTTATGATTTTATCTTATCGATCAGTTGATGATTGATTATATTTTATTGTAGATCACTGAAATACAGCGGGAAACAGATACAATGTGTGGGGATTTTACACATGTTCGCGTTGCAGTCCGTGTTCTGGTGACTCAATTGCAACATTTGTGTGTGTGTTTGTTTGTTCTTGCTGGCTGTGCAGTTGTCTAATTTTTTATTTTGCTTCTCAGGAATCTAAGATAAAAGAAATAGAAGGGAAGCAGGTATTATCATGTCATATTACATACAAGTTTTGTGAATCATTAGGTGAATTTGCTCTTTTTTGTATGAAATATGAATGATTTTATTTAATATTGATGATTCAGTAATTATTTCTATCTTCTTAGGCTTCGACAACCGACAGAGTAACTGAATTGTGTCAATTTGCGATGAACTTGGAGAACAGCCGACCCACAGAGCTTATTCAGGCATGGGCTAAATGATCTTTATGAATGGATAATCTTTACTTGGCTTGGCCTCAAAATTTGAACTTGTTACTTCTTTATGATACTAATATATGAAGTTTTAATAATACAGGCATCTTCCTCTGGTTCTTCCAGGCCAGCTCTTGATTTACCACCGGTTTCACCCAGCTCCAGGGTAGGGATTATGTTTCCCAGGCTAATTAAGTATTGTATATTTGCATTCATGCTCTCTATAAAGCACTGTTGGAAATTAGTAAAAGTATTTGGCTATTTGCTTGCAAGTATTTGCTAAAATTAAGGGCACTATGTGCTAGCTGAAGAGCATGTTCGTCAAATTAAGTGTGCTTAATTTAACTATTTATGGGCGTTCTTTTGAAAGAACTTTGTCACTAATCTTTACAGGCATTACCATCAAGTTCTTCAAGGCTATCTTTAGAGCAACCTGACGTCACAGCCTCATCAAGGGTAATTTTTATTGCAATCCTAGACTTTGATCTGTAAGAGATATGTAGGAGCTATAGTTCATACTAGTACAGCTGTTGTGACATGATTTCCTGGAAATCTAGTATTTTTATTCTATTTTCTTGATGGGTAGTGCAATTGAGAAACTTACATGTCTGAAAGCTAGACCTCAAACAAATCCCATAGGAGCAGGCTAAAAAAATTTGTTCCCCTACTTTTTGTATCTATTCTTTTGGGGATCCTCACCTGCTCATCTCCATCAATGCCCGTGTTGATTAGAGCATTATGTGCCTACTGTCCCCCTCTTCCCCTTTTCATTTTTTACTCCCCCAATTATCGTTTAAACTATATGAGTAAATCTGTTGTTATTCAGTGTTTATTTCCCATAAATAAGAATTTATTCCATTATCTTCTTTTTTAGATGGTCATTAGTTGTTCGTTTTCGTCTTTCACCAAAAACTATGTACCTTAACAGACTGGGTCCCTGCCTCCAAATTTGTCAACCGAGTCAACATCTCCCTCATCTTCTGCTGGAGAATACCAGGTTTGTGAGCCTTTTGATTTAGTGGACTTGGCTGTGTTTTGGTACAGTTCTTGTTCATTATTGTTGAATAATCTTTTGTTACAAACTTCCCAGCCCAGGTTTAGTTAATCACACCAGTTTTTGCTAGATAAACAGCTCTTTCATACCACTTGGCCTCAAGTGTCTTTCTGGGAATTATTGCAATTTCTCTTCGCTTACTCTATCCTTTACTCCACGGCCCTTAGCAGAATGCTGTCCTGGAAATGTCTCAAGTGTCATTTCTTGGCTTCATATTGTTGAAAATTTTCATTTATGAATCTTCCTTCAGGAGAGCAATGGAATTTCAGACGCGATCAATTCCCCTAGCAGTCCTGCAGGTTCTAGCAGGATACCTCCTAAAGAGGACAAGGCCCCCGATGGTTCAAGTTATGGCTTGTTTGGGCGATTTCTTTCAAGAACACGTAGTGCAACTGAAGCGGTATCGCAACATACTCGTTCGAAGGCTTACTAAACCTGGTTTTGTTTTTAAGTTGATCATTACATATATCCGTGTAGACAAATGGACCTTACTCTGGGTGGAATGTCTTCACCAATTGGTGTGGCTTCTCAGAGGTTTCCCATTTAAGTTCTGCCCAATGAGGTCTGATAAGAAACGACTGGGCAGTGATTTTTGTAGAGAATTCTTAATTTACTGTTCTAGTAGGATTAAACCAAAATCATTAGACCTTTGTAAGAGCAACGGAAGGTAAAGTGGCCGTTGAGTTACAGACTTAATACACCATACCATTATCAATAGAGTGCAAGCTTATAGCCCTCTGGTTTTAAGTTTAAACGATATGCCCATTTTGGTTTCATGCTGAATATAGTTTTTAGATACTGGCATAAATATGCTAAAATCCCATTGTAATAATGGGCATATGCTGTTGTTTAGTAGTTTTGCAATAAATTAATTTATCTTGGATTATTGTTTAATTTTGGTCGCTGCTGGACAAGTTTTGAATGTTATATCAATGTCCAGATGTCTTTTATTCTTTGCCTTGTAAATTTCAGTTCTAGTGGCAATGCATTTGGCACCTAGTCTCAATTGATGCATCTATGGGTTGCTGTGTAATCGCTGTGACGCATTAGAAATTTGTGCTCATTAGTGTTTGGAGTGGGCAGGTCAATCTGCGTATGTGCTGAGAACACAAGTTAAAAAGGGTAGCTTTTGCGTTTGCCATTGAGAATTTCAGATCATGATTTATGGGGCGGCATTGCCAAATAATGTTTAAATATGCTTGTAGTTAAACTGTAATGATGTGTTTTGTAATATTAAGACAATATGGATGGAGTGCTTTGAAAAAAAGGTAGAAGGCAACATGAAAAAAATGTTTAATGAAGTTATTAAATGGGGGCATCCTGATTAATAATCTTTCTTAAGATTTGGTTGTTGATATCTATGTGGGAGATTCGACCTAGTTGGGGAGTTAATGCGTGTTCTTGCTAGGGATAATCAATATTCTGGTTCATGTGGTTTCATTGGATTTTTAATCAGGCCTTTATAAATTGTGGTTTTTGTATTTTCACATGTTTTTAATTTGCGTCCTTCTAATTTTTTTTCTTTTTTATCAGATTCTTATACTTATAGTTTCACTTAGTTTTTAATTAGGTCCTTTGTAGTTTTTAAAATTTTATTTGTTAATTTTATTCTTAAATTAATAATTATATAATTTCACAAAATAATTAATTTACTATTTCTGTTTCTTGATGTAAGAACAAACTGACTTTTTGGAGTGATAAAAAAAAGTTAGTAACTAAATCACTTAATTGTAACATATTTTTTAAAATATTTATATGTATTATTAGATTATATATCAATTTATAATTTAAATAAATTAGTTTGAAAAAAATGATAAATATATTAGTTAATTTGCTTATTTATTCTTTCTAAAAAAAAGTTAACTAGCTTTGAGCGGAGATAGTATTCATTTATTAGAATAATCAAATGTAATTAACTATAAGATGGTTGTAATTATATTCTATTTTTAGAAAATTTTATTATAATTATAAAAATTAGAATTGCAACATAAATAATATATTTTTAACTACAAATTTTAATAAAGTATTAACATAACATTATTATAACAATTTACTATTTATAGAATAAAGAATAAAAGTTATAAGGACTTGATTAAAGATAGATCTGATAAAAAAATCACCATTCTAATATGGGAATTGATTGAAAATTTGTTGAAATTATAAGAACCAGTAGATTAAAATCCCTTTTTTTAACTAGCAGACACCTTAAGATTCATAGTGTAAGCCGTAGCCCTAACAATCACCATTCTAACATGGGAATCCTACAAAAATACCATTTCAATTTTAAAAATTCCAAAAGTTCATTCTAATAAGTAAAAGGACACAGTAAAATTATAGGACTATGTGATTTTAATATTTTTCCAAAGAAATGAATTGCACTTGAGAGTTTTTGAAAGAAAGGATAGTATGGTAAAACACTATGAATAATGAAATTGATAACATTCTTAGTCATTTTCATGATTTTGGTAATGTTTACAACTGTTTTTAGTTACTTCAAATTTGAGGGAACTTCAGTCGGGTCATTATTTAAGCTATTTTCCACACTTGTAACAATAGTTATAACACTTTTACAATTTTTTTTGAAAATGAAATTTAAAAGGAGTTGTTAATTGCGTTACCAAAATTGTGAAAATAATTTGAGATGATGTCAATTTCATTGCAGGTGTAGGAAATGGTTTCAATAATGACCCTCTAAATTGAATTCGAAAAACAGTTATAAATGACCTCATCAAAGTTATAAAAATGGCTAAAGATGTTAATATCATTGAAAATGTAGAAAATGACTTAAATAATGTAAATAATGAGTTGTTAATGGTATCACTAAAAGTTTTAGAAATTCTCTAGAGGTATTATTGATATCATTGTATGTGTAGGAAATAATTTAAACAGTGACCCTTTTATTGAATCCTAGGAGTTTAGAATTGATAAAAAATAGTTATATATAAATTACTTTTATAAAAATGATTAGAGATGTTAGTTTCATTGCAACCGTAGGAAATGATTTAAATAATGAAAAAACGAGATGTTAATGACATAATTGAAGTTGTAAAAATATTTAGAAGTATTGCTAATATTCATTCTAAGTGTAGGAAACAACTTAAATAATGGGCATGAATAAATTTCTCTCAGATTTGAAGTGATTAAAAATATGGGTAAAGGTACAAATTTGCTTCAAAAGTTTCTACTAAGGAGCCTTGACTATTCGGAAATTTTTCGATGAATAATTTTATCATGGAAGTATTAAAATCATAGCAATGTTACTCTAAATTAACAGCTCAAATAGCCAAAAGTTAGTTGACTTGTCATGCTGACATGTCATGCTAAGTGGCATCCCACCTCATTTTCTTTTTCGGGTCAAACTAACTTTTTGTCCTCATAATTTCTTTCAATTTGGGTTTTAATCTTTGTATTTTAAAAGTTTTGTTTTTTATCCTTGAAGTTTGGTATGTCTCAAACCATTAGTTTGTATAGTTTCAAAAGGACCTAAATTAGATGTTAACGTCATTAAAATTGTTGACGTGTCACTGACGCGGTTATTTTTGCTAACACGGCATGATGACTGGATATGATCAATACTTACGTGGATTGGTTAAAAATACTCTTGATCCCTATAGTTTGCTCTGATTTAGGTTTTAGTCCCTGAAATTTAAAAGTTTTGGTTTTGATCCTTGAAATTTACTTTGTCGAAAATTATTAGTCATTGTAGTTTTAAAAAGATTTAAACCATATGTTAACACCGTTAATTTTGCTTATGCATCACTGATTCCATTAATTATGGTGAAATAGCTTAATAACTCAAAAATTTTGCATTCCACTCTTAATAAACAATTGACTCCATTGGGTTCACCATCATAAAACTCAACAAGTTACACCCACTTGTTCGACACTATATTTTGATTCCACTCTTTGAAAAAGAACATTTGCTCAAATAATTCCGTCTTTGTGTCAAGATATTTAATGAGAAAATGAGAAAGCGAAAAATCAATCTTATTTATTTCTTACCTTTCTCTCAATGACAAAATGTGTCAGATTCTACAGGATTAAACATGTGGGATATAGTCCTTGCAAACGGATCATCAATACAATGTACAAAATGAAACTCCAAATATTTGATATATTTCTCTTTGAAAAAGATCTCAATTTCAGCGATAGTTTTATTGGATATCTTGACATGAAGACATAATTATTTAAGAGGATCTTTCTTTTTGAAGGGAGGAATCAAAATCTAGTGACAAACAAGTATGTGTAACTATTGAGTTATATGGTAACGAATTCAATGGAGTCAGTTATTTATTAAGAGTGGAATGTAAGATTTTTGGGTTATGAAGCTATTTCACCATAATTAATGGAGTCAGTGACGCATAAGTAAAATTAATAATATTAATATCTTGTTTAAATCATTCTAAAACTATGGAGACTGTCAAGTGTAAATAATAGAATTTGTTACTAAGTTTGTTACTGTTCCGTTATTAGTTAATTATATTAGTTAATTTGTTGGGTACAGCTGTATTGACTATGTGTATATATTTTGACAATGATTCATCAATGAAAGTACAGTCAGTTTTTCCACCAGTAATATTTCCACCACATGGTATCAGAGCTTCCTCACCTCCATTCCTCGATTCCTTCAGCTCCTTTTCTCTGTTCATCTTCTCTTTCTTCATCCCTGATTTTTTTTACCTCTCTCTTCCTTTACTGTGGTTGTGGCTTATGGCTTCAGATTCATCCGCTGCTCTGAAATCCACTTCCTCTGATCCATCTATTGATCAATCGAGCCCCTACTACATTCATCCTAATGAGAATCCAGCCCTTATTCTGGTTGCGCCACCTCTCGATAGGTCCAACTACCATAGCTGGTCAAGAGCTATGCGCATGGCTTTACTTTCCAAGAATAAGCTCAAGTTCGTTGATGGTTCTCTCACTCGTCTAGAGTCCACAGACCTCTTATTTCCAACTTGGGAAAGATGCAACAATCTGATCCAAGGGTGGCTCACAAAATCTCTCTCTCCAACAATTGCGAAGAGCATCCTCTGGCTTGATAGTGTTGCTGATATATGGCTTGATCTCCAGTCGAGGTATTCTCAGTTGGACATTTTTAGAATCATTGATCTCCAAGAGGAGATTTATGGCCTGAAACAAGGAAACTTAAGCGTAAGTGACTATTACACTCAGCTAAAAATCCTCTGGGATGAACTTACCAACATTCGTCCCATCAAGCTGTGCAAATGTGGATCCATCGACAGTGCCCGTAGTCATCGAGAAGAGGATTATGTATTTCGGTTTTTAAAAGGATTGAATGACCAATACTCCTCGGTCAAGTCTCATATCATGTTGCTAGACCCGTTGCCTTCCATCAATCGCGTTTTTTCCCTTGTTCTCCAATAGGAACATGAACTTCACCTGTCGACTGACCCAAAGATACTCTTCACTAAGACTACTCGTCCAGCTCCTGCTCCTACAAGGTCTAGTGGTTCCTCTGACAACAAGGTGTGCACCTTCTGCGGAAGACCTCATCATACCGAGGACACATGCTACAAAAAGCATGGATTCCCACCTGGTTTCAAGTTCGGCTCCTCTAACTCTCCTGCCAAGGTCAATCAGATCTTGGCCCAAGACTCTGCCTTTGGTCAAGATGCAAACACTATAGCGGCTCCCCCTCCAATATTGTCATCTTCAACAGCTTCAGTAATGCCCAAATTAACCACAAATCATTACCATCATCTTCTTAGCCTCCTAACTCCTCCTCAATCTTCCATTGCCTCTGTTAATCACCTATCCACCACTGCTCCTCCTACAGTAGCAGGTACGTTTAATTTCAATTTCACCAATCATATGGCCAACTGGATTATTGATTTAGGTGCCACCGATCACGTTTGCTGTTCCCTCAATATTTTTTCTTCCTACCATGCCATCTCACCAATATCTGTTAAGCTCCCAATAGGTTCACAAACTATCGCTTCTTTCTCTGGCACTGTAACAATTTCCTCAAATTTGGTTCTCACTAACATCCTTTACCTCCCTAATTTTTCATTCAACAATATATTTGTTTCACGATTGACAAAGTCACTTGACTACTTCCTCACATTTCATCGTTTTACTTGTCAGATCCATTTGCTCAACCCTTCGCTGATGATTGGTTCAGCTAAGATTTTAGATGGGCTTTACATTCTCAATGCAGATATGACTCATTCATCAGCACACAAATCACAAATAAGCATGTCTACCACAGTCCCAATTCAGACTCCACTCTTTGGCATTTGCGTTTAGGCCATCTTTCTAATTCCACCTTGTCAATTTTACATAAGAGAAACTCTAATATTACTTGTACCCCATCACATTTTCCTTGTGATGCTTGTCACTTTGCTAAGCAAAAGCGTTTGCCATTCCCTGTAAGCACAAGTTCAAGTAATAAAATTTTTGATTTGATTCATCTTGATATTTGGGGCCCTTTTTCAATACCTTCTGTTCATGGCCACAGATACTTTCTCACCATAGTTGATGATCATTCTCGCTTTACTTGGCTATTTCTCTTAAAATCAAAATCTGATGCAAGGGTTCAAATTCACAATTCTAGCGCTTGTTCAAAATCAATTTTCAACCTCTGTCAAAATTTTAAGATCTAACAATGGTCCAAAATTCCATATGCCTCAGTTTTATGCTTCCAAAGGAATTATTCACCAAAAGTCATGTGTAGAAACAACCCAACAAAACGGTTTAGTGGAACGCAAACATCAACACATCCTAAATGTATCTAGAGCATTACTGTTCCAATCAAATGTTCCCATCTCTTATTGGTCATTTGCTGTCCTTCATGCTTGCTACATAATCAACTCCCTACCATCTCCCACCATTCAAAATCTTGCACCATTTGAAAAATTACACGGCACCCCTGCTTCTTACTTAATATCAAAGTTTTTGGTTCACTTTGCTTTGCATCCACATTACATCATCATCGTTCCAAATTTGATTCCAGATCCAGAAAATGTATCTTCCTTGGCATTCCACCTGGTTCAAAAGCCTACATATTATTAGATCTTTCATGTAATCAGATTTTCCTTTCTAGGGATGCTGTTTTCTATGAATTGATTTTCCCATTCCAAAGCAACACTGTCACCCCTCCACCTTAAACTTCAGAACCCAATATCCAATCGTTTCCTGCTCTCTTTCTTGACTCATCCTCTCCTTTTACTACTGACTCTGTCACCCCTGCCTCTTCTGTTAATAATGACCCTACTGTTTTGTCTCATCCCCTCCTCCTGACCCAATTCACTCCTCTTCCCCCTCTCTCACTTTATCTCCTTCACATCATTCCCTATGTCCTCCTCTCCGACGTTCACACAGGGCCCACAATCCTTCTTCATATATGTAGGACTATCATTGTGCCCTCAACTTTTCTGCTGACCAATCATCACACAAAGGTACTTGTTTGTATCCCTTTTCTTCTGTCTTATCATATGAATCTCTTTCCCCACAATATAAGTCCTTTGGTTACAGTCAATCTGCATCTGATCACTCCTTATTTTTCAAAGCCACTGCTTCCTGCTTTACTGCCATTCTAATATATGTGGATGATCTAGTCCTTGCTGGTAATAGTCTCTCTGAAATTAATATTGTTAAGCAGCAATTAGACATGGCTTTCACTATAAAAGATCTTGGTGAATTGCTTTACTTTCTTGGCCTAGAACTAGCTCGGTCAAAGGAGGGTATTTTCCAGTCACAAAGAAAATTTGCTCTTGAATTACTTGAGGATACAGGTTATCTTGCTTGCAAACCTTCTTCCTCTCCAATGGATCCTCACTTGAAGCTCTCCAAAGACAAGGGCCAACTACTATCTGATCCACTCTAGTACAGAAAACTAATCGGAAGACTCCAATTCCTCACCACCACTCGATCTGACTTGAGTTTTGCCACTCAACAGCTCAGCCAGTTCATGTCAAGCCCACGTGACACCCATTTACAAGCAACACACAGGGTCCTAAGCTACATCAAGTCCTCCCCTGGTGCTGGCATTTTCTTCTCCTCACAATCAAACTTAAAGCTATGAAGTTTCAGTGATTCAGATTGGGCCAGTTGTACAGACACTCAGCGCTCAGTCACGGGATTTGCAGTGTTCCTTGGTCCTTCCCTAATCTCATGGAAGGCCAAGAAACAAGCCACCATTTCTAGATTCTCCTTTGAAGCTGAGTACCGGGCTCTAGCCTCGACGACCTGTGAAATCCAATGGCTCATTTACTTATTGAATGACTTCAACCTTTCTCACTTGGATCCTGCCTTACTCTTCTGTGATAATCAGTCAGTAATCCAAATAGCATCTAATCCTATTTTTCATGAGAGGACTAAACACATAGAATTAGATTGCCATTTGGTCTGAGAAAAGTTACAGCGCAAGGTTATCCATCTCCTTCTTGTTCGTTCTAACCACCAGCTAGTTGATGTCTTCACCAAGCCATTACATCCTGCTAAGTTTCATGAGCTCATTTCCAAGCTGGGCATGAAAAACATCCATGCTCCAACTTGTGGCGGGGGGGTTGTCAAGTGTAAATAACAGAATTTGTTACTAAGTTTGTTACTGTTCCGTTATTGGTTAATTATATTAGTTCATTCATTAGGTACAGCTGTATTGACTATGTATATATATTTTGACAATGATTCATCAATGAAAGTACAGTCAGTTTTTCCACCAGTAATATTTCCATCACAGAGACTAACAGTTTTTGACAAAGTAAATTTTAAGGATCAAAACCAAAACTTTTAAATTTAAGGGACTAAAACCTAAATTAGAGTACACTATAGGAACCAAAAATAGGTTTAACCAATCCACGTAAACATTCACCAATATCCAATCATCATGCCGCGTTAGCAAAAATAATGATATCAGCAACACGTCAGCAATTTTAACGGTGTTAACATATGATTTATGTCCTTTTGAAACTATAGTGACTAACGATTTGATATGGATTAAACTTCAAGAATAAAAAATAAAACTTTGAAACTACAAGAATTAAAACCCAAATTGAGGGAAATCATGATGACCAAATTTTAACCCATTTTTTTTCCGAGCCAAGGAAAATTTAAAAACAAATTGCTTTCACCATCTTCTTCCCTCTCACGCCAACGCCAGCAAACCCAGAAGAGCTGGGGCCAAACGAAGCTGTGTTCAGCAGTAATGAAAATGAGAAGAGGAGAGGGGAGGAGAAGCAAGAAGTTGAGAGATTAGAAATAGCGACACCAAACATCACAGCAACATAAGAAGATCAAAATCAAAGCAAGATAAAAAAAAAATCAAAATCATATCAATTGACTACGCCAACACTGTCTGATCTGAGCTGTTGGGTCATTAAGATCTAGGCTTGGGGATATCTCCAAACGGTGATGCCGCAACATTCTGATCTCTCTGGTTTTCTTGATTTTGCATAGCACAAACAGAGAAGGAAGGAGATGGGATTTTGGGAAATAGTTCGAATCTGAGGGAGAAGGCATTAGATTGTCAGTTCAAATCGTCGATCTCTTCCTTTGTTTCGAGTTCAAGATGATGAAGAAGCTACTCCCAAAATGTGACTCTCATCCTCTCCTCATTTCAAGTGGCGAACAACCACTTTTAAAATTATTTTTACGTAAGTTGAGATAAAACTTTTTTCATGTATTTATTTTGAATTACGTAAAATTACTTTTCAAAAGTTAATCTTCTAACGTCTTTTCAGACCTTTCTTATTTGAATCATGCATCTCCAAACATAACTTTTTTTGTATTTACTTCATATATAATTAAGGCACTGTTTGGGCTGCTGTGGGAGGGAGCATGTGCCTGATTTTGTTTATTTTTATTTCTTTTTATTTTTCAGGTGTAATATTAAGTGCTATATGGCAAAGAGATGGCTAAAATTGCTCCGTTTTAGTTACTTCTACAACAATATTATTTTTAAAAAAGATATCCAGATACCCAATATTTTTAAGTAAAACCTATTAAAATAAATTTGCATCCTTTCATTCTATTTTTACGTATACTTGAAGAAAATGGTTGTTATAAAAAAGACAATAACCCCTATTATTTTGTCAAATGAATTTTTTTTTAATTTTTTTTTATTCTGATATTGATTATCAACGAGTAGTAGAAGCGGAGAGCCAAAGATAACTCTCCTTCAGGCCAAAAAAAATAATACGCATCGTATAATCTAACAAAGTAAATAATTGCATATAATTCCGTTATTATTAATTATTAACCAATACTGGCATGGTCCATGCTGTCCTTGATTTAAAAAAAAAATAATAAGTAGTTGATGGGTCAAAGAGAGAAGCTAACTTATCAACTAAAACCTTAAAAACTATTCCACCAAGCCTATCCAAAAATCATGGCTCCACTACGGCTCCTCACTCATTTCACTGTTCATAAGGAGTTCACGGCTTGCATGGGAAAACACAACTCTTCGTATGGCTTTGTGCCAGCCATCTAGCGTCGCATGTGGCTTTGGGTGCTTTGACAGTGCCAGAACTGAGCTCCAGAGGTTCAACAAGGGGAATATGGGGTACATATTTTTTTCCTTCCTCGAGTTGTGGCTTTTTGGCTCCATTCCTTTTCCCTTCCCACCATTCGTTCAAATTTCAAAATATGAATTTGAATTTCAAAATTCAGTACTCATATGTTGTTTTCACCGCCATCCATCAGGTACTCATACTCATCAAGTTATCTCCTCCCCCTTCGTTTATTCTTCTTCTTCATCTCCGCCAAGCTTCACTTTTATTTTCATCATAGCACCTACTCTTCATGGATAAATTCGGGCAAGGAAAAGAAAGGAATTTATTGCATCGCCACCAAAAGTGAACAACCATTCTTGCTGTCGTCTATTTTTGTCTATGCTACGTGAGTTTCTACA